>BLSH010354188.1:173856-196262 GCA_018402905.1 Glandirana rugosa | reverse complement strand
AGCCTTTCCTGTCTACCACTAACTCGGCTTTGCATAAGCCGAGGAAGAATCCTTGGTGAGGGTCGCCGCTTTGGTGGTTTAGTAGGTTTCCGCTAAGTGTTTTTCCGGGCGAATACGCGGGGTTTCGGTGAAGGAAGGGGTTGAAAAGGCTCTGGTGGGGTCCTACGACCTTCCGACTTGCATCCAACGCGCTGTAGCGGCCTTGACGTCAGTTTCTTGTTCCTTATGCCCCCCTCACTGGCCTACACTCGCCGCCGCCTGCGAAAAGGGTTCTCGAGGCATACTTAGGACTCGATTAGGATGAGGTAGGAATAGAGGACTCCTGGCCACTCCGAAGTAGGAAACCCCAAGGGAACTAGAGTGGGACGACGGGGACAGACCCCCCAATAAACGTCAGGCCTGCCTGAAAAATTTAGCGCCGGATGAGCCCGAGACTTCGGCGCCGGAGCTAAACGCCCGCCGGCCGCCTGCACTAGGCCGCCTGACACCTTAGGCGATGACGGTAAGGAATTTTGACGACTCCACGGAGGACCCCTGGGATAGTCCCGTCGCCCAGCGCGTCCTCTCTCACACCTCCGGGACCCACGATCTAACTACGACCCACTCCCACCTCCTCTGACAGTGCCGCCGGTACAACGGGGACCTAGTATAAGACGGAAATATTAGACTCGGGGACCCAACGACCTTCGCCCGACCCTTCCACTCCTGGCCAGGGCCTCCACACTCTCTCCTGCGCGACCCGCTGCCCTGATAGGGTCCCCAGGAGGCACCTCAGCAGTTTTAAGGAATGGCAGTAGCGGATTCCACAGTCCGCCGGATCACGTCCGCCGGCCGCCCGCAAATCGAGGCCGCGGCTTCAGAGCCCGAGTAGGCCGCGATTTAAAAAGTCCGTCCGGACTGCAAATAACCCCCCAGACAGGGGCAGCAGGGTGAGATCAAGGGAACCCCAAAGGATGAAGCCTCACCGGTCCTCAGGAGATAAGGATGGAGTAGGATTAGCTCAGGATTCATACGGAGCTCTTGGGAAAAGCGTCCGCCGCCGCTCACATCCGGTCACTCCCCCCGTATTCCTTGTTCTTTGACTGCAGTTCCGGCGATGTCGCGCAACCTACGTTCAGCCTTCCAGCATCCTGGGGTGGTCTCGGAAAAGTTGGGGAAGGAAGTGGCTTTGGGGCGCATAAGCGGGCCTTTTTGTGAATCGCCTTTGGATGATTTGGTGGTTTCGCCGCTGGGAGTGGTTCCTAAGAAGGAGCCGAATACGTTTCGGCTCAATCACCATCTGTCCTTTCCGAAAGGTGAGTCAGTGAATGATGCCATCTCGGACGTGGCATGTACCATGTCATACAACTCGTTTCACGCAGCAGTAGGTTGGTTGCTTCGCTATGGGAAAGGTGCCTTGATGGCAAAATGAGACGTTGAATCAGCGTTTTGGTTACTCCCGGTGCATCCGGATAGTTTTCGTTTGCTTGGTTGTTGTTGGCAAGGGGGTTCTTTGTGGATAAGTGTTTGCCTATGGGCTGCTCAGTTTCTTGTGCCTTGTTCAAGACTTTCAGTTCATTTGTGGAATGGGTAGTTAGGGAGGTTTCTGGACTTAATTCCATCATTTGGATGATTTTCTCTGCATAGGGCCATCATCTGGTAGGCAGAGTGCGGTGCTGCTAGCAACGTTGCAACACATGGCAGAGCATTTTGGGATTCCTTTAGCCCCGGAAAAAACAGAAGGACCATCCACGGTTATTCAATTTTTGGGCATTGTGATTGATTCGGAGGCCATGGAATGCCGCCTCCCGTTGGACAAGGTCATGGCCCTCAAGGAGGAGATTGGGGCGGCTATGAGGCTACACAAGATGCGGCTTAGGGCGCTGCAGTCCCTTCTGGGGAAGTTGAACTTTGCGTGCCATATCATTCCCATGGGTAGGGTGTTCTGCCGACGGCTGTCGGCTGCTACAGGGGGAGCGCGTTTACCTTCGCATTTTGTGCGTCTCACTAGTGACCATAGGGAGGATCTGCGAGTGTGGCATGTCTTTTTGGAGACCTTCAATGGTAGGTTGGTGTGGATGTCTGGTCCTGTTAGCAATGTGGATTTGGAACTTTTCACGGACGCGGTAGGGTCCACGGGTTACGGGGCTTTCTTTCAAGGTCAGTGGAGCGAGGGTCCTTGGCCGGATTCTTGGGCAGGAGCGGGCTTTCTCTGCAACTTGGTTCTGCTGGAACTTTTTCCTGTGGTTCTGGCGGTGGAGATTTGGGGTGAGTCATTCCAGGATTTGAAGGTGCGCTAGAATTGTGACAATATGGGGGTGGTTCAAGTAGTCAACTAGGTTTCAGCATCATCGGCACCAGTTGTGCGTTTGCTTTGGCATTTGGTTCTGCGTTGTTTACAATTGAATATTTACCTGTATGCTGTTCACCTTCCTGGCGTGGATAATATGGGAGCTGATGCATTGTCTCGCTTTCAATGGGACACATTTCGGGAATTGGCCCCATCGGCGGAAACAGAGGGAGTGGCTTGTCCAGAGTGGCTGTGGGAGATTGCCTTGGGGCAGTCGCGGGATGGATCAGGCGGTCGGTGAGTGAGCCTACTTGGTCAGCTTACGCTAAGGTATGGAGCGAATGGTTCACATGGGTCCGGGAGGCCGGCATTGACTTGGAGGGTACCGAAGGGAGGTTGGCGGTGATCTATTTTGTGTCTAGGACTTTGGAGAAAGGGGTGTCCTTGGCGGTGGTGGAGCGCCAGTTGGCTGGGTTGGCGTTTCTTTTTAAGTTCCAGGGCATGCGGGATTTTACTAAGGATTTTTGGGTACGACAGGCGGTGAAGGGCTATCGCAAGGCTCATAAGCGGCTGGACTCCAGGCGTCCGGTGTCGTTTGCAAATTTACAGGACATTTGTGCCCAGTTGGGATCCATATGCTCCTCCGAGTACAAGGTTGCGTTGTTTCGCGCAGCATTTTCATTGGCCTTTTCCGGGGTGTTCCGTATAGGGGAGTTGGTCAGCCCGTCACGGCGGGCAGAGGGGGGTATCTTGGATCAGGATGTGGACTGCAGGGAGGATAGGGTCTTGCTCCTTTTGCGACGGTCAAAAACGGACCAAAGGGGTAGAGGCGTTCGGATTCAATTGTTTAATATCCCGGATTCCGCAGTGTGCCCGGTGGGAGCAGTTAGGGCATTTCGTTCTCTGCATCTGGTAAGGGGGGGGGGGTCATTTTTGGTGCACGCAGATGGTTCCTCTCTTTCGAGATTTCAGTTTATTGCAGTTTTTCGGAGGGGTCTTAGGGCAGTGGGTTTAGACGACCGACAATATTCCTCTCACTCCTTCAATTGGGGCGGCCACAGAGGCTGCTCTCTGCGGGTTGGATGAGGCGGCGGTGCAGCGTATAGGTAGATGGGATTCCCAAAGGTTTCGGCTGTACATCCGCCCACATTTGAGGACAGTGTGAGGTGGCGTTTTTGTTTATGGGGGAGAAAGGGTGATGCTTTAATGGTTAAGTAGTTATGGTAGGGGGGTGTGTTTTGGCATTACTTTCTTTTTCAATTTTCTTTTACAGGTGATGGGCCGCGACTTGTATGGATCGTGGGCCACTCATATGTATGCTGGGGAGTCAGGAGGGCAGATGTAAGGCCTCGGGGTAGATAACTGGGTATCCCGCGGCGGGAGGCGTGTGTACGATGGTTGGGTTTCCCGGGTATGTTGTGGAGCAGGACCCTACCGGAGGTGCTACGCTTTGCACGGCTGGATCGGCCACCAGATATTTTGTTCCTGCATGTGGGAGGCAATGACTTAGGGGTGCGGTCTATGCGCAAGCTTATTTTAGACATTAAGTTTGATGTTCTACGGCTGCGCAAAGTTTTTCCTGACACTGTAGTGGTGTGGTCGGATATTGTAGCTCGTACCACATGGCGGCTTGCCAGGTCGGTGGAGTGGATCAATAGGGCCCGTAAGAAGGTCAATAAGGCAGTGGGCAAATTTGTCATTAGAAATGGGGGGGTTGGTAGTTCGCCATAGAGAATTGGTGACTGAGACCTGGCGTTACCTCAGGGGGGACGGTGTCCACTTGGATGCGGTGGGCATCGATTTATGGGCGCTTGGTTTACAAGACAGAATTGAACGTGCTTTGAAAGTGTGGCGGTGCACCCAAGGGTAAGGGCTTACCCCTTGGGTGCTGTGGCGGGTGTTGGTCTTTGACGGTGGGATAAAATTCAGGAGAAGGAAGGGTTTTGGGACACATCGGAGGTATGTGTCACTATGGTGTATTCCAGCTAACGCAGGTTTAGCCAGAATATTGGAATGGTTGCACTGCAAGTAAGGTTCGTCTCTGAGTCGGTGTTCTATGGCTAGAGGCCTGGTATGGTATTTGTACAGTGCGGGTTTTGGAACATAATTTAATTTTGAGGGGGGCGCCGTCACAGATCAACATTCTCAGGGACGTATAAGAGATGCTGATATCTTTGTTAAAGAATGTTTTTGAAGTTTAAATTTCATGTTATTTAAAGGTATTATTAAAGTTATTTCTTGAATAAACAGGCTGCTATGGCCATTTTTTTTACTCCAAACAGTAGTGGTCTCCAATTATTGTTAAAGGGTAAGATTGGGCAGGAGTAGAGGTGCCTGGCAGTTTGCTAAAGCAAGGTCACAGATGGGTCCATCGGGTCTACCCGAGTCATGCAATTCTAAGCAACCCCCAAGGGGGCAGTGCTACAATAAAAAACTCAAGTGTCAAAGCAAATTACCAAATCGGTGATTCTAATAATATATATATATATATATATACACACACACACACACATACAGTATCTCACAAAAGTGAATACACCCCTCAGATTTTTGTAAATATTTTATTCTATATTTTCATGTGACAACACTGAAGAAATGACACTTTGCTACAATGTAAAGTAGTGAGTGTACAGCTTGTATAACAGTGTAAATTTGCTGTCCCCTCAAAATAACTCAACACGCAGCTATTAATGTCTAAACCACTGGCAACAAAAGTGAGTACACCCCTAAGTGAAAATGTCCAAACTGGGCCTAATTAGCCATTTTCCCTCCCCGGTGTCATGTGACTAGTTAGTATTACAAGGTCGCAGGTGTGAATGGGGAGTAGGTGTGTTAAATTTGGTGTTATCGCTCTCACTCTCTCATACTGGTCACTGGAAGTTCAACATGGCATAGAACTCTCTGAGGATCTGAAAAAAAGAATTATTGCTCTACATAAAGATGGCCTAGGCTATAAGAAGGTTGTCAAGACCCTGAAACTGAGGTGCAGCACAGGGGCCAAGACCATACAGCGGTTTAACAGGACAGGTTCCACTCAGAACAGGCCTTGTCATGGTCAACCAAAGAAGTTGAGAGCACATGCTCAGCGTCATATCCAGAGGTCGTCTGTGGGAAATAGAAGTATGAGTGCTGCCAGTATTGCTGCAGAGGTTGAAGGGGTGGGGGGTCAGCCTGTCAGTGCTCAGCCCATACGCCGCACACTGCATCAAATTGGTCTGCATGGCTGTCATCCCAGAAGGAAGCCTCTTCTAAAGATGATGCACAAGAAAGCCCACAAACAGTTTTCTGAAGACAAGCAGACTAAGGACATGGATTACTGGAACCATGTTCTGTGGTCTGATGAGACCAAGATAAACTTATTTGGTTCAAATGATGTCAATGGTGTGTGGTGGCAACCAGGTGAGGAGTACAAAGACAAGTGTGTCTTGCCTACATTCAAGCATGATAAATAAATTACGTACGCTCACTGGGTCAAAAGGCACCTCATCCCTGCAAAACTATGTTCAAAAAAACTTTTTAGAAGGATGGGATTTTCATGGTGCCACAGAAAACACAAACACTGGAATATCCAAAATAAAAAGGTTTTTATTACACATCACATATTAAAAAATCTTTTGTGAAGAGTGACATAGATTCTCCTTATTTGTCATTTTCCTTAGTTTGATACAAGTAAACTGTCTTTACCACATATACATATATATACACAAAGAACTGAGGTCATGGGACTTTAAATGAGGTAAGTCATGTGAAAGTAAACAAGTAGTATAAACATAAAAAAACTCATTTATTGTACAAAAAGACATGTAGATAAGTCTCAAAATACATGATAAAAATGTAGGAACAGAAGTACATAGAAATTGCATACAAAGCTGACAATTGCATAACAAACAGAGTATACTGATATAGTATGTGTACCAAATGGATTTGTTTGGCAGATGAGTGAAAACTGTGCAGCATGTGTCACAGAATGTTTGCGCAGTGTAAATACTCTACGCTTTTCGAGGATCCGTCCTCTCATCAGGAGTATCATGTCAGAATTGTCTACAGATGTAGATAATACAATTAATATGTTAAGCAAACAAAAAAAAAAAAAACAGGGAAATGACTGATAGTAAGGGTCTGAAACTTACATGTCAGCTGCCAACCAAGGAATGGCCCAGTTCCTAACATGGTGACAGGGGATGCCCGAGACAAGGTCCAACCCGGGGCTGAGGCGGGGGCAAACAATACCCGGACCAGGAGAACAGCCGAATGGCAAGCCAGGAAAGCATGGTGAAGGAGGTAGGGGGACACATCTGATCAACACTGTGCTGGAAAATGAATCAGGGAGTACACTTGTAGTAAAACTATATATATATATATATGTAGAATTAAGCAGAATTGTGAACATAGTAATAGGGGTCTACAAAGTAGACTAGTAGTCTAGCAAAGCTCTGAGGAAGGGGGTGCGCCCCCGAAACGCGTCAGTTTCACTCTGTCACAATTTGCACAGGCCGTGCACTCACTACTTCTCAACTCCTGACCTTTTGTGAGTACCCTCTCTTGCTATCAATTTTAATAAAATTGTTTTTGGTAATGCACTAGGTGCGTGCGCCTTCCTTTTTCTTTTGTTTTCGGGTCTACAAAGTGTGACCAGAGACAAAAAATCCAAGGATAATGTGCCCAAGAAAATGAGGAGGATCAGCAAAAGTGCCCCACTGACTACCCCATCCCAGGGCAGAGTAGGGTGGTGAAAAGGATAGCAAGGAGAGAAGAGTGACCAAACCACATGAAAACCGTGAAAGCATGGATAAAAGGATAACCACGGATTGAAAGTGAATAAGAGAACCAAAGAAACTGCAAGGGAGACCGTGTTGGACATTGCCTCGGGCATCCCCTGTCACTATGTTAGGAGCATAGGATTCCTTGGTTGGCAGCTGACATGTAAGTTTCAGACTCTTACTAACAGTCATTTCCCTGTTATTTGTTTTTTTTTTGCTTAACATACTAATTGTATTATCTACATCTGTACACAATTCTGACATGATACCCCTGATGAGAGGACGGATCCTCGAAACGCGTAGAGTATTTACACTGCGCAAACATTCTGTGACACATGCTGCACAGTTTTCACCCATCTGCCAAACAAATCCATTTGGTACACATACTATATCAGTATACTCTGTTTGTTATGCAATTGTCAGCTTTCTATGCAATTTCTATGTACTTCTGCTCCTACATTTTTATCATGTATTTTGAGACTTATCTACATGTCTTTTTGTACAATAAATGAATTTTTTTATGTTTATACTACTTGTTTACTTTCATGTGACTTACCTCATTTAAAGTCCCATGACCTCAGTTCTTTGTGTATATGTATGTAATTAGGGATGGAGGCCTGTCACGGTGGTAGTGTCAGATCATTATTTCATTTTTCTTACCACATATACAGAACACTTGAGAATAAACAAGAACTTGCTGGGATGCCCCGTGGTTCTACATGTTTCGCTATATGCTTCCTCAGGAACAATGAGGCCATTAACAATTCCTAAATAGACATGAAAGATAAACAATTACTAAATTACTAAATATGTTATAGATACATGACAGTGCACAGATTCCTCGATACAAATACATGAACAAAACCAGCATTACCATAGACGTATTCAATATTTAGGGCAAACTTGAATATACTTATACAGATAGTTGGGTCAACATTTTAAGCAAAAGTGTGTCCCAATGAGACCATCATTGCTTACCTGTATATGATAAAGGCAAGGTATCTCTATGAAAGACCAGATATAAAAGATCGATTTTCCTTGTTCATACACCCCAAAGAAAAAAGGGGGGGAAGAACAACCGAATTAGAAGGACAGGATGGCCACCCAGGATCTCAGATGGAGGCTGCAGAGTAAACCTCTCATTTTATAAAGAAAAAGGTCCCTTGAAGTGGTACAGAGAGGAGTTATCTAAAAACAAAACAACATGCTCAGTGTAAAAATACAACTGCATAAATTCATTAAACTATCCATGTATAAATCCCATCAGGGAAAAAAGAGAGAAAAAGATACATGGGGGAGAGGAAAAACGTGGAGCCATAGAAATGGGGCCGATGGACAAACGTGTGACTCAAAAGGTGACCAGAAGGAGACAGAGACACCAACCCCTGTGAGTGTCTGAGTATACTGACTCAGAATTAGGGTACCATAATTGGATCGTATTTATAGATGAGAAAAAAGTTGAAGCTAAACATTAAAATGATTCACCAACCTGCCCCAGTATTAAACAGGGGGTTCCTGGAAATGCTCCAGTAGAACTTAGAGGTGTGGGTCAAAATTGGAAACGTTACAACCAATACGATCGTAGATATGGTAGGCATAAGATACCTCAATCCCCCAAAAAAAGGACCTGATAGACCAAAAAAATAAAGAAGAAAATTATTATGTGCGGTCTGATTATAATGGCCCCACAAGTTTTTGGAAACTTCTGTTGTCAATCTCTGTGAACCTAACCTGACTAACCTAGATAAGGATTTGAACTTATAGACATCAGTATTTGAGAAGTTTTTCTTCTACCTCTACAAATCCCCCTTTTCGCTTTCTCTTTGTGTTGCCTTTGGCTCTGTGCAGAAATATCTGTTTGCCCTGATTGTTACATAGCTTTCCGCAGTGGAGGACTTTCCAAGATGGCGATGGTGGCTTCGCCGACACGTGCGCAGATGGCGGAGCCCTGACATGTGTCAGGCGTATGACGTCAATGAGCACTCCGCGGGCACGCATGCGCGACAGCTTAGGCACGTCCGCAATCAGCCAGCTGGATCTAATGCTGGCTGATTAGAGTTGTCTTATAAGGGGAACGCCATTGAGCAGCAAGTTCACGGCACCCATCTCAGGGGGACAACGCGGCAGGTGGTTGTGGCGTTATAACTAGGTGAGATGGGGTCCTGTCATGGAGGGTCATTTAGACGCCTAGGGCGTCTACATTTACAGAGATTGGCAACAGAAGTTTCTAAAAACTTGTGGGGTCGTTATAATCAGACCGCACATAATAATTTTCTTCTTTATTTTTTTGGTCTATCAGGTCCTTTTTTTGGGGGATTGAGGTATATCTTATGCCTACCGTATCTACGATCGTATTGGTTGTAATGTTTCCAACTTTGACCCACACCTCTAAGTTCTACTGGAGCATTTCCAGGAACCCCCTGTTTAATACTGGGGCAGGTTGGTGAATCATTTTAATGTATAGCTTTAACTTTTTTCTCATCTATAAATACGGTCCAATTATGGTACCCTAATTCTGAGTCAGTATACTCAGACACTCGCAGGGGTTGGTATCTCTTTTCTCCCTGATGGGATTTATACATGGATAGTTTAATGACTTTATGTAGTTGTACTTTTACACTGAGCATGTTGTTTTGTTCTTAGATAACTCCTCTCTGTACCACTTCAAGGGACCTTTTTCTTTATAAAATGAGAGGTTTACTCTGCAGCCTCCATCTGAGATCCAGGGTGGCCATCCTGTCCTTCTAATTCGGGTTGCCCCCCCCCCCTTTTTCTTTGGGGTGTATAAACAAGGAAAATTGATCTTTTATATTTGGTCTTTGATAGAAATACCTTGCCTTTATCATATACAGGTAAGCAATGATGGTCTCATTGGGACACACTTGTGCTTGAAATGTTGACCCAACTATCTGTATAAGAATATCACAACAACAACAGTTTAATTACCTCAAAAGTTTACACTCACATGTTAACAGTGATATCAGAGCGTTCAGTATAGTCCGCCAGGAACGAAAATGGCCGCGACGGGCCGAGCATGCGCAGTAGCGTGGTGAGCGTGACTCCTACTAGTTTCGTCACATCTGACGTCATCAGGTCCCTGATGACGTCAGATGTGACGAAACTAGTAGGAGTCACGCCCACAAGCTCACCATGCTACTGCGCATGCGCAGCCCGTCGCGGCCATTTTCGTTCCTGGCGGACTATACTGAACACTCTGATATCACTGTTAACATGTGAGTGTAAACTTTTGAGGTAATTAAACTGTTGTTTTTAGCATTATCACACTATGTGAGGCCTCTTTCTTACATGTAACGCCTGGGGAGGAGTGCCTTACTTCGCTTGAAGAGCTTACTGTGTGAAGGCTGCTTTTTATACTACGGTGTTCACAGTGAAGAATTGTATGTGCAACATTGGGGTAGGTTACCTGCATTAACCTCATCCTTTGTAATTAAGTGTGTCAGACCGCTCTTATCCATAGGGTCACACACTCTGGGGTAAGAGCATAGTATGGATGGTGCTGTGTGACACAAGAGTGCTTTGATTTCTGCACGGAAGCTGGGAACTCTTCTTCTTTGTTTCTTCCTTTATGGACTTTTAATGAATACTTAGCGCTGTACAAGTTTGCATATATATGTTTTTGTCCAAGTGTAGGATTGTATGTATAGCAGCTTTTATCATACGGACACTTTTCATCAATATTTTTATCAATTTCATTGATATTCAAGCGCGGATTTCTTCTATATTATCTACATTGTTCATGTATTTGTATCGAGTAATCTGTGCACTGTCATGTATCTATAACATATTTAGTAATTGGTTATCTTTCATGTCTATTTAGAATTTGCCAATAGCCTCATTGTTCCTAGCGAAACATGTAGAACCACGGTGCATCCCAGCAAGTTCTTGTTTATTCTCAAGTGTTCTGTATATGTGGTTGTTACGTACCTGATGATTGAGTCTGGCTTATGCAGGGGCAACCTCTCTTGCGGCCCTGGTTCGCGAACCCCTGGTAGTGCAGACAGGGAGCTCGGGAGCACAGGGGAGCACGAGGGCTGGACAAATCTCTGTTGGCTGGTATGAGTCCACTGAAGCTCGTGCAGACAGGAGGATCGTGGTGCGGTCCGGGTCAGCAACTGGCTGGCAGCGAAATACAGAAGGATCAGGCAAACGGGTAGTCAGGTACAGGCTGGGTCGGTAACGGGCAGGCAATTGAGGTACAAAGGGCAGGGTAGACTGGTCACCGGAATGCTGTAGAATGGACAGCACCTGCTGATAGGTGCAGCAAGTTCGAATAGCAGCACTGGGCGCCGTTTCCGGCACGTGCGCGATCACGGGAGTGTGCGTGTGCACGTTTGCACTCGCGAACGCAGATAGGCGCGCGCATAGGCGCCAAGGACTGCTGGAGGCATGGATCTTCTCCTAACAGTGGTAAAGACGGTTTACTTGTATCAAACTAAGGAAAATGACAAATGAAGAGAATTTATGTCACTCTTCACAAAAGATTTTTTAACATGTGATGTGTAATAAAAAACCTTTTTATTTTGGATATTCCAGTGTTTGTGTTTTCTGTGGCACCATGAAAATCCCATCCTTCTAAAAAGTTTTTTTGAATACAGTCAAGCATGATGGTGGGAGTGTCATGGTCTGGGGCTGCAAGAGTGCTGCCGGCACTGGGAAGCTACAGTTCATTGAAGGAACCATGAATGCCAACATGTACTGTGACATAGTGAAGCAGAGCATGATCCCCTCCCTTCGGAGACTGGGCCGCAGGGCAGTATTCTAACATAATAACCACACCAAACATGCATCCAAGACGACCACTGCCTTGCTAAAGAAGCTGAGGGTAAAGGTGATGAACTGGCCAAGCATGTCTCCAGACCTAAACCTATTGAGCATCTGTGGGGCATCCTCACACGGAAGATCTCTAACATCTACCAGCTCCGTGATGTCATCATGGAGGAGTGGAAGAGGACTCCAGTGGCAACCTGTGAAGCTCTGGTGGCCACACAAACTATTGAGACTTTGGGCCCAAATTGGACATTTTCACTTAGGGGTGTACTCACTTTTGTTGCCAGCGGTTTAGACATTAATGACTGTGTGTTGAGTTATTTTGAGAGGACAGCAAATTTGCACTGTTATACAAGCTGTACACTCACTACTTTACATTGTAGCAAAGTGTCATTTCTTCAGCGTTGTCACATGAAAAGATAGAATAAGATATTTTAAAAAATGTGAGGGTGTACTCACTTTTGTGAGATACTGTATATATATATATATATATATATATATATATATCATTACCCCCTGTAGGAGATGCAGATGTCAGAGTTCCCCACTTCTGCACAGCCAGTCACACAGCATTTCCTTGCATCCAGACACAGGAATCTGTCCTTTAGCTTGTTTTGTTATTTTATTAGGGGATGTTAACTTGGATGGGGTAAGGGATTACGGGAAGCCCAACTAGAAATTGTCCAACAATCAGAACCAGGAACAACTTCTTCCCTATTTACAGATTTCTCTTTATCCTTCCTCCAGCACAAACTTGGTTCCCTTCTACAGCTTTTGCTGGTTCACTCTTGGAGGAACTAAAAGTTTCTAATTAGTTCAGCAATAGCCCATTAGAGGTTAGGAACTCTCAGTTAGGGTTGCCACCTGTCCGGGATTCACCCGGACAGTTTGGGTTTGGAATCATGTTTCTGGGTTTCAGACCTCCTGAAACCTGGACAAATTATTCAGACCAGACTATGGCTTCCCATCAGGGTTGCTGGCTGCAGTTGTGTAAGCGAAGAGTGTCTGTTACACTCTCTTTCACACTGCTCAAAGCCAGCACTACCAGCCCCCCCCCCCTCCCCCACACACACACACAGACAGGAGAGGAGAGAGGGCTCAATCTTCTCCTCTTCTTCCGCTCCTACCCCTCAGTGTCTGCCCACACTCCAATTCCCGCCACTGTGCTTAAGAAAAGGAAAGTGGGGGTTGAAGTCCAGACAATCTCAGATACATCTGGATGAGAGATGATGACTGCCAAGGGGTGAGTGAGCTCACCATCCATCCCTGTCTGTGACTGAAGTCTGCCCTCTTCTCTCTCCTGCCTCTGAGTGTGTACACTAAGGTAAATCAGAGTTCTCAGAGCACCCCTTACATTAGAGTTTCCCTTTACACCAGAGGCCACAGTGTTCCCCCTTACATCAGAGTCCTCTCCATACATCAGAGTTCTTAGTGCTCCCCCCTTAAATCAGGGCTCCCAGAGCATCCTTTATGTTAGAGTCCCCAGTGTTCTCCCTTACAGCATAAGGGAACTCTGCTGATTCAGATGTAAAAGGGGAACTCTGTGGATTCTGATGTAAAGGGGCACTCTTGTTATTAACTTCACATGATTAGAAATGTTATTTAATTGCAAAATATATGTATAGTTTATACTATGAAAAATAAATTGCTGTGCCCCGCTAAAGTGTTTGGGTTTAACGTGAAGAAAAGGTGGCAACCCTACTCTCAGTCTCTTGGTAAAGTAGCAAATGTGAAGTGAACGGCATCTCTCACCACCTTCTGCTTCTCCATAGGCACTGATGACAGCTCTACCGCTTGCAGAAATGCTAGTCCACCTGGCTTCCACCAGCCCACCTGGCTGCTTTCTCTTCCAAGTCCCCCTGACTGACATACACATGGAGATTTCCCAGGGCAGGTTTGTATGAAGACTTGGCAAACCACTGTCTTCAAGAGAGACCTGCTACAGATAGCAGTATCTCCTTTGTCTGTCCCTGCACTGTGCTGATCTACTCACTGTCTCCCTTTTCTTTCTTTGCTGCCTCTCATGTTAGGGTCCCTTCAACTGCCTCCTGTGGTGGGATTCTTCCAGGCCAGCATCCCAAAATCTGGCCCAAGGCAAAGCCCCTCCCTGGCAGGGGTTCCTTAAAGGCCAACAACAGACTCCCTCAGCACTGCCACTCCATCTTCCACCCGACTCTCCTTCAGGCATTGCTCATGTCTATTTCAGGGCTCCTTAGTTCCCTGCCAGGCCTAGGGCTGCCACTTTTTCTTCAAGCCAAACCTGAACAAATTAGCGGCACGCTGAGTTTTTTTTGTAGTATATAAAACACATGAAAAACAAAACGTAGTACAAATAGATGTAAAACCTTAGGTTACATAAAGTATTCTTATCAGCGTCCCCCTTACATCTGGTGTGCCCACCAGAGTACCCCCTTACATAGGGTGTCCCCATCAGAGTGCCCCCTTACATCTAATGTCCCTCCTTACATCAAGTGTCCCCACCAGAGCCCCCCCTTACATCAGGTGTCCCTACCAGAGCCCCCCTTACATCTGTTGCCCCCACCAGAGCCCCCTTACATCAGATGTCCCCACCAGAGCTCTCCCTTATATCAGGAGTCTCCGCCAGAGCCCCCCTTACATCAGCTGTCCCCACCAGTGTTCCCCCTTATATCAGGTGTCCCCACCAGAGTGCCCCTCTTACATCAGGTGTACCCGACTGAGCTCCCCCCTTACATCACATCCCCCGCTTACATAAGGTGTGCTTACCAGAGCCCCCCTTACATCAGGTGTCCCCACCAGAGCCCCATCTTACATCAAGTGTCCCCACCAGAGCCCCCTTATATCAGGTGTCCTCCTTTTACATCAGGTGTCCCCAGCAGAGCTCCCCCTTACAACAGGTGTCCCCACCAGAGCTTCTCTTTACATCAGGTGTCCCCACCAGAGCCCCCTCTTACATCAGAGCCCCACTTACTTCAGATGTGCCCACCAGAGACCCCCTTACATCAGAGCCTTGCTTACATCAGGTGTCCCCACCAGAGCTCCCCCTTACATCAGGTGCCCCACCAGAGCTCCCCCTTACATCAGGTGTTCCATCCAGAGCACCCCCTTACATCAGATATCCCCACCAGAGTCCCCGATACATCAGGTGTGCCCACCAGAGCCTCCTTACATCAGGTGTGCCCACCAGAGTCCCCCTTACATCAGACACCCCACTTACATCAGGTGTGCCCGCCAGAGCCCCCCTTACATCAGGTGTTCTCACCAGAGCCCCTGTTGCATCAGGTGTCCCCAACAGAGCCCCATCTTACAACAAGTGTCCCCACCAGAGCCCCCTCTTACATCAGGTGTTCCCACCAGAGCTCCCCCTTAGATCAGGTGTCCCCACCAGAGCCCCCTCTTACATCAGGTGCCCACCAGAGCACCTCCTTACATCAGATGTGCCCACCAGAGCTCCCTCTTCCAACTGGAGTGTCCATCAGAGCTCCCTCTTACATCAGGTGTTCCCACCAGAGCCCCCTTACATTAAGTGTGCCCACCAGAGTCCCTCTTACATCAGGTGTGCCCACCTGAGCTCCCCCTTACATTTGGTGTCCCCACCAGAGCCCACCTTACATCAGGTGTCCCCACAAGAGCCTCCCTTACATTAGGTGTCCCCACCAGACCCCACCCCTTAAATCAGGTGCCCCCACCAGAGCTCCCCTTGCACCAGGTGTCCCAACCAGAGATCCCCCTTACAACAGGTGTCCCCACCAGAGCTCCCCATTTCCCCCTGTATTTACTATATCACTAACTGCAAAAAGTTCCTCACTTCCCCCTACAGTCTCCACACAGTCTCTCTTCATTCCTTGGCGGTGGCGCTGAGACTGAGTTTTCAGTCTGTGCTGGCTCTATCGCCCCTGCAGGCTAAAGGGAGGAGAACACCTAATCCTCTTTCTCCAGCTATGAGCCACGGTCCGGTCTGAATAATGTGTCTGGTTTTCAGGTAGGCTGAAGAACAGAAACATGTTTCAAAACCCAGACTGCCCGGGTGTATCCTGTACAGGTGGCAATCCTAGCCAGGCCCCCAACCTGAGAATTGGCTAAAGGCCCCTAAATATTTAAGGCAACCCCTTCTAGCCTCTGCTCACTATCTTTCAGAATGTTCTCCAACATTCTAGAAATAGGGGGAGGCACCAAAGAGCTACCAGGATAAGTCATCCAGCCCTGGCCTCTAATTACCCTGACCCAGATTCAGTGACTGAGACTAGTGTTTGCTTGGTCTAATTCTAGTAGCACACACTAGAGGGTGCTACACATACATATAAAAAACAAAAATCAAGTGATCCCCAGTGAAAAAAGTTCATAAATTCTGTGTTCAAATTCCAAGCAGCTTGTGTTATCTTCAGTGAAAAATTCTCCAGTACTCCACCACCTTCTCACATTTATACTGCTTATCAGAAGCTTAGATCCCAGATTATAGGAGGTCTAACAGAGATTTGTGATATCCCAGTCTAGTAATGGCAACCTGGATAGATCTCTCACCCTTCAGTTCTCCAGTAGCACTCCAGTAGGCTCTGATAGGCAGCACTGTTGAGCACTGATAAGCTGCACTGATGGGCACTGATTAGCTGCACTGATGGGGACTGATTGGTACTGATGGAGCTACCCTGATACTCAGGGCACTGATGATCAGTGCCCTGATTATCAGTGTAAACAATGTACTGTCAGCCTTGCTGGTTATCGGCTCTCCTTTCCTCACGCAGGGACAGCATGTGAGGAAAGGACTGCTGATAACGGGCAAGTCTTTTGTTTACATGTGACCTGCTGTGATTGGACACAGCTAATCACAAGGTAAAGGGCCGCAGTGATTGGCCCTTTACCATAACCTGTGATCAGCTGTTCCCAAAGGATACAGTGGTCACAGAGCACACCCAATGCGCACCCAAGGGGGAGCGCGGGAGACGCGGTTCTGGAAGGATGTCCATGGACGTCCTCCCAGAACTGGAGAGCCGCGCTGTAGCCGTCTTTTGACTATTGCATGGTAGGGAAGTGAATAAAGCAGGGAATTAATTAAGTTATAAATTGTTTTGCCTTCAGAACCAATGTAGCACCAATATATAAAAAAGGACCAAGATATACCCCTGGAAACTACAGGCCAGTTAGCTTAACATCAATACCATGCAAGTTCTTGGAGGGAATAATTAGAGATTATATACAAGAGTATTGTAAGGAAAATGGTAACATTAGCAGTAATCAGCACGGTTTCATGAAGAATCGCTCATGCCAAACCAATCTATTAACCTTCTATGAGGAGGTGAGCTGCCATCTGGATAAAGGAAGGCCCGTGGATGTGGTGTATCTGGATTTTGCAAAGGCATTTGATACAGTTCCCCATATACACTTAACCACTTCACCTCCGGAAGAATTTCCCAGGTTAGGACTATAGAGCACTTTTTGCCAATTCGGCCCTGCGTCGCTTTAACTGACAATTGCGCGGTCGTGCGACGTTGTACCCAAACAAAATTTGCATCCTTTTTTTCCCACAAATAGAGCTTTCTTTTGGTGGTATTTGATCACCCCTGCGTCATTTCTGATCGCCGCTATAAACAAAAGAAGAGCAACAATTTTGCAAAAAAAAAAACAAATTTCTTACTTTTGCTAAAATTCAAATCCCCCAAAAAAAATATAAAAAGACATTTTTTTTCACCGGTTTTGGCCGATTTATATTCTTCCTCATATTTGTGATTAAAAAAATCGCAATCGGCGTTTATTGATTGGTTTGCGCAAAAATGGCCACGTTTACGGATGGTGAGAATTCATTTCTGGGGTTTTTATATTTTTTTTTTATTTTTTACTAGTAATAGCGGCGATCTGCAATTTTTAGCAGTACTGCGATATTGCAGCGGACATGTAGGACATTTTTTACACTTTTTTGGGACCAATGACATTTATACAGCGATCAGAAATTTAAATGTCCACTGATTACTGCATAAATGTCATTGGCAGTGAAGGGGTTAACCTGCAGGGTGAGAGCTAGGGGTTAACTGTGTTCCCTGGGTGTGTTCTTACTGTGTGGGGGGTTGGGCTACCATGGGCATGAGAGATCTAACTGATCCCAGTGACAGGGATCAGTAGATCTCCCATGCCTGCACTGTCAGAATGGGGAACCGCCGTGTTTACATCGGCGGTTCCCCGTTCTTTGCCTGTGGCTGCTCATCGCGGCTCGCCGGCGGACATCGGGTCCGTCAGAGCTGCGGGCACACTCCTCAGGAGTGCGGCGGGCGTGAGCCCCCTAGTGGCCATTCGCAGATCGCTGCCTTTTTACGGCGATTCGCGGCCAGCGTCCAGACTGCCGCCGTAAATATGCTGTAGGCAGTGGGGAACTGGTTAATGTACAAACTAAGGTCTGTCGGCATGAATCAAAGGGTGAGTACCTGGATTGAAAACTGGTAACAAGGGAGAGTCCAGAGGGTGGGGATAAAAGGGGAGTACTCGGAATGGTCCAGTGTGGAAAGCAGGGTCCCCCAGGGATGTGTCCCGGGACCAATCCTACTCAATCTGTTCATAAACTCTTAGATTGTAAGCTCACAGGAGCAGGGCCCTCTAACCCTCTTGTTTTAAACTGTACTGTTGCTGTAATGTCTCTTTATCTTGTACAGCGCTGCGCAAACTGTTGGCGCTATATAAATCCTGTATAATAATAATAATAAACAATCTGGAGGATGGGGTTAATAGCTCAATCTCAATATTTGCAGATGATACCAAGCTAAGCAGGGCAATAATTTCTCCACAGGATGTGGAAACCTAACAAGATGATCTGAAAAAATTAAAGGGTTGGGCAGACAAGTGGCAAATGAGGTTTAATGTAGAAAAATGTGAAATAATGCATTTGGGTACCATGAACATGAACGCAAACTACTCACTAGGGGGAGAGCCTCTGGAGGAATCTAGGATGGAAAAGGACCTAGGGGTCCTAATAGAGAACAGGCTCAGCAATGGCATGCAATGCCAAGCTGCGGCAAGCAAAGCCAACAAAATATTGGCATGCATCAAAAAGAGATAAATCAGTAATTCTCCCCCTCTACAAGTCTCTGCTGAGGCCGCACCTGGAGTATGCCGTCCAGTTCTGGGCACCAGTCCTCAGGAAGGATGTCCTGGAACTAAAAAGGGTTCAGAGAAGGGCAACAAAGCTAATTAAGGGACCTTAGTTATGAGGAAAGATTACGGGAACTGAACTTATTCTCACTGGAGAAGAGACGCTTGAGAGGGGATATGATTTCATTGTTCAAATACTGTACTGGTGACCCCACAATAGGGACAAAACTATTCAGCGCAAGGGAGTACACAAAGACACGCGGCCATTCATTAAAAATGGAGGAAAGGCGGTTTAACCTTAAGCTGCGTAGAGGGTTCTTTACGGTAAGAGCAGTAAGGATGTGGAATTCTCTTTCACAAACAGTGGTTTCAGCTGGGGGCATGGATAATTTCAAAAACTATTAGATGGGCACCTAAGAGACTACAACATTGAGGGATATACAATGTAATACTAACATAAAAACACTCACATAGTTTGGACTTGTTGGACTTGTGTCTTTTTCCAGCCTCACTAACTATGTAACTATGTAACCACTTTAAACAAAATTCTTCCTCCTACGTATCAAAATTAATACAAATACATACCAGCAAGCACCATACCTGGAGACATGCTGTTTAAAGATACAAAAGAATCTACAGTATAAAACCTCACTTAACCACTTGTCTTCCAGAATATCAGAGCATTAGCCTACTAATGCTATAAAAACCTTATAACCCCAAAAAGGGATTTTGACCTAGGACAAATTTCAGAGGTGGGAATAAGTAGCTCATTCTCAGTGTTTGCTGAAGACATCTAAGTTGGGCAATGACTTCACAACAGGACAGAGAATCTCTACAAGAAGGCCTTCTTAAAATCAAGGGAGGGCATCTACAGTATGTGACAAATGAGGTTCAATATGCAAAATGTAAAATTGTGAACTTGGGAGATAAAATATGCATTAAAACTGTCCATTAGGAAGTGTTTGTAGGCAGGTTAAGGTGGGACCCACTAGTAGAAGTTAGGCCAAAAACTAACTAACTGTAAATCTACTGGCAGCCACATTCTATAACTAATCTATCTAACCCTGTAAAGCAAAAATCGCTATTCATTCCTTTTCTGCAACCAATCCAGTCCAGTCCCAAAGCTGAAAGCGGTGGCTTCTCTGTGTAGGCATGTGCAGGAGAGGCAACTGACAATGGAAGCCCCATAGTAAGTTTATGGGAGATGTCACTTCCCTGGCATTTCCCAGCCATTGTTGGCTGTCTCCAGGGCTGGCCCAAGACATTGTGCTGTCTGGGTCCAAGAATGAAATGCTGCCCCCCCACCAAAAAACAATTAAAAAAAAATAATACCCACTAAAAGGTCCCCACATAAATTATTCTATATCATGATAAATAAAACTAAAATGAAATGTTGCAAGTCAGATTTTGCACTAAACACATACGTCTGAACCTAGGTTAAGGGCTAGGGTAGTATATAGATAGTCTAGGGTAGTATACAGACAGGCTAGGGTATATACAGACAGGCTAGTGTAGTATACAGACAGGCTAGTGTAGTATACAGACAGGCTAGGGTATATACAGACAGGCTAGTGTAGTATACAGACAGGTTGGTGTAATATAGAGGCAGCAGGGTAGTGTAGTATACAAGCAGGCTAGTGTACTATACAGGCAGGTTAGTGTAGTATACAGGCAAGCTAGTGCAGTATAAAGGCAGGCCAGTGTAGTATACAGACAGCAAGCTACTATAGTATACAGGCAGGCTAGGGTAGTATACAGACAGCAGGCTAGTGTAGTATACAGTCAGCAGGCTAGTGTAGTAAACAGGCAGGCTAGTGTAGTATACAGACAAGCTAGTGTAGTATACAGGCTGGCTAGTGTAGTATACAGACAAGCTAGTGTAGTATACAGGCAGGCTAGTGTATTATACAGGCAGGCTCGTGTAGTATACAGGCAGGCTAGTGTAGTATACAGACAGCAGTCTAGTGTAATATACAGACAGGCTAGTGTAGTATACAGGCAGGCTAGTGTAGTATACAGATAGGCTAGTGTTATATACAGGCAGGCTAGTGTAGTATACAGGCAGCAGGCTAGTGTAGTAAACAGGCAGGCTAGTGTAGTATACAGGCAGGCTAGAGCAGTATACAGGCAGGCTAGTGTAGTAAACAGGCAGGCTAGTGTAGTATACAGGCAGGCTAGTGTAGTATACAGACAGGCTAGTGTAGTATACAAGCAGGCTAGTGTAGTATACAGACAGGCTAGTGTGGTATACAGGCAGGCTAGTGTAGTATACAGGCAGCATGCTAGTGTAGTAAACAGGCAAGCTAGTGTAGTAAACAGGCAGGCTAATGTAGTATACAGGTAGGCTAGTTTAGTATACAGACAGGATAGTGTAGTATACAGACAGGATAGTGTAGTATACAGGCAGGCTAGTGTAGTATACAGAGAGCAGGCTAGTGTAGAATACCGGCAGGCTAGTGTAGTATACAGGCAGGCTAGTGTAGTATACAGACAGCAGGCTAGTGTAGTATACAGGCAGGCTAGTGTAGTATACAGACAGCAGGCTAGTGTAGTGTACAGGCAGGCTAGTGTAGTATACAGACATCAGGCTAGTGTAGTATACAGACATCAGGCTAGTGTAGTATTGTGTTGCATTTGATATAAAATATATTTTATATGAACAAATGATTTATCTATCAGACTCATTTTAACAGATCAGGTTTGTTTGAGGATGCTTCTCAAACGAATGCCTTGGTAACACAGACTGTCCTGAAACAATGGGACATTTGTCAGTTGATTGTTAAGGTTAATGAGTTTGTTACCATTGTTGTTTTACAGTTTGACAGTTGTCTCTATAGATACTGTAAACAATTATATATTTGTAATGGCAGAGTCTTGAGGTAGAATTTGGGAATACACAGGCATTTTGGTTACTACATCGTTAAGGTAACCATTGTAAACAAACTGAGCCATATAAATATTGCCAGAAGGGCAGAAGAGCTGACTCTCACTATGGATTAACATTGAAGCACTCATCTGTGAAAGTAAGGAAAGTGCCTAGTCTCCAGAAGAATCGTTGTCAACGGAGATCACAAACACAGTACCTGAAGCTAAGTAACATTTAAGTGTATTTCTACTGTTACAGACTATAGTTTGATTGTTTGCTAGGTTGTTAATTTGCTATAGAAATCTGTCAGTCTTGATTTGTATTCCTAATATTGTAATAGTTTTGTATGTACAGCATTTTTGTTCAGTAAAAGCTCATTAATACACAAAACTGGTCTGAACTTCCTTGCTTATACCGCAAAGTAACCTTGCTATCTAGACGAAAGCTAAACAATTGGGGGCTCGTCCGGGATCAAACAATTGGAGGCTCGTGGCGTAAGCAAAACAATTGGGGGCTCGTCCGGGATATGTGCTATAAGTTCAACTGAAGCAAACCTGTGTTTTCTGTGGTGTGTTGTGTAGCTTGGGCTAGGTAAAAATGCTGCATAAAATGTTTAGGAAAAGCAAGGCTGCAGAGGTTTCTGGTGACCAGAAGGAAGTGTGCAGCTTAC
>BLSH010354188.1:141522-154450 GCA_018402905.1 Glandirana rugosa | reverse complement strand
TTTTCTCCCCAAACCCAAGGACCTCTTGACCCGACTGAAGAGTCTGCCGGTGGCCGAGTGGCACGGTGATGTCACGGGTAGGCACGGTGAGATGACGAGTAGACACGGTGAGATTAGAGGCACAAGTGACTTGCGACCGGGCTCCGAGGAAAGGGCCCTGTCAGAGGGGGCCCTTCATGGTTTCTTGCATCGGGGCCCTGAGGGTTCTAGTTACGCCACTGACCCCAAAATATATTCTGCTACTCCTCCCGAGTATGGCGATACCACATGTGTGACACTTTTACACAGCTTGACCACATACAGAGGCCCAACATGCAGGGAGCACCGTCAGGTGTTCTAGGGGCATACATTTAGAATCTAATTTGACTACCTTTTACACTATTGTGAGGCACTGTGTTGGCATGGATAGGCACTGTAGTGGCACAGATGGGCAGGGTAGTGGCACAGATGAGCAGTAGAGTGGCACGGATGGGCACTGTAGTGGCACGGTGAGCCGGTGGCCGTCTGAGAAGTCAGCCCAGTTCTCCAGGAACCCAAACCCCTCTTTTCCTACACCAGTACCCGCGCACTCACAGTACACAGGCACCCACAGCACCTGGACACTCACAGCACTCATGCACTCACAGCACTCGGACACTCACAGCACTCGGGCACTCACAGTACTCGGGCACTCACAGCACTCGGGCACTCATAGTACTAGGGCACTCACAGTACTTGGGCACTCACAGCCCCTGGGCACTCACCATCCCTGGGCACTCACAGTACTCGGGCACTCACAGTACATGAGCACCCGGGCACTCCTAGCACCCAGGCACTCACAGCACTCGGCACTCACAGTATTCGGGCACTCACAATACATGGGCACTCACAGCACCGGGCACTCACAGTACATGGGCACTCACAGCGCTCCGGCACTCACAGAACTCGGGCACTCACAGTACACAGGCACCCACAGCACTTGGGCACTCACAGTACACAGGCACTCACAGCACTCAGGCACTCACAGCACTCGGGCACTCACAGCCCCCGGTCACTCACAGTCCCCTGGCACTCACAGTCCCTGGGCACTCACAGTCCCTGGGCACTCACAGTACTCTGGCCCTCACAGTCCCCCAGCATTCACAGTACCCTGGCACTCACAGTACTCGGGCACTTACAGTCCCTGGGCACTCACAGTACTTGGGCACTCACAGCCCCGGGCACTCACAATACACAGGCACCCACAATGCACAGCACTCACCCCAACACTACTAAGTTATACCACAATACTTAGTCATTCAACAGTACTCAGTTATACCACAATACTCAGTTACCCAACAGTACTCAGGTATGCCACAATACTCAGTTACCCAACAGTACTCAGTTATACCACAATACTCAGTTACCCAACAGCACTCACAGTACCCGGGCGCTCACAGTACATGGGCACTCACAGTACTTGGGCACCCACAGCACCTGGGCACTCACAGTACTTGGGCACTCACAGTACATGGGCACTCACAGCACCCGGGGCACTCACAGTACACGGGCACTCACAGCACTCGGGCACTCACAATACTCAGGCACTCACAGCCCCTGGGCACTCACAGTCCCCGGGCACTCGCAGTACTCAGGCCCTACCAGTGCATGAGCACCCAGACACTCCCAGCACCCAGAGACTCACAGCACTCGGCACTCACAGTACTCGGGCACTCACAGCACCCAGGCACTCACAGTACACGGACACTCACAGCACTCGGGCACTCACAGTACACGGACACTCACAGTACACAGGCACCCACAGCACCTGTCCACTCACAGCACCTGGCTGCTCACAGCACCCAGGCACTCACAGTATATGGGCACTCACAGCACTCTGCACTCACAGTACTCAGGCACTCACAGCTCCGGGCACTCATAGTCCCCTGGCACTCACAGTACTCAGGACCTCACAGCACTCGGCACTCACAGTATTTTGGCATTCACAGTACCCAGGCACTCACAGTACTCGGGCACTCACAGCCCCCGGGCACTCCCAGCACCCAGGCACTCACAGCACTCGGCACTCACAGTATTTTGGCATTCACAGTACATGGGCACTCACAGTACATGGCCACTCACAGTACCCGGGCACTCACTGTACATGGGCACTCACAGCGCTCGGGGACTCACAGTACACAGGCAAACACAGCACTTGGGCACTCACAGTACACAGGCACTCACAGCACTCGGGCACTCACAGTCCCCCAGCATTCACAGAACTTGGCACTCACAGTACTTGGGCACTCACAGTACATGGGCACTCACAGCACCCAGGCACTCACAGTACACTGGCACTCACAGCACTCGGGCACTCACAGCACTCACAGTACATGGGCACCCACAGCACCTGGCCACTCACAGCACCCGGGCACTCACAGTACAGGGGCACTCACAGCACTCGGGCACTCACAGTACTCAGGCACTCACAGCCCTGGGCACTCATAGTCCCCTGGCACTCACAGTACTCAGGCCCTCACAGCCCCCAGGCACTCACAGTCCCCGAGCATTCACAGTACCCAGGCACTCACAGTACTTGGGCACTCACAGTGCTCGGGCTCTCACAGCCCCTGGGCACTCCCAGCACCCAGGCACTCATAGCACTCGGCACTCACAGTATTTTAGCACTCACAGTACATGGGCACTCACAGTACATGGGCACTTACAGTAAATGGGCACTCACAGTACATGGGCACTCACAGTACATGGGCACTTACAGTAAATGGGCACTCACAGTACACAGGCACCCACAGCACTTGGGCACTCACAGCACTTGGGCACTCACAGTACACAGGCACTCACAGCACTCGGGCACTCACAGCCCCGGGCACTCACAGTCCCCTGGCACTCACAGTCCCTGGGCACTCACAGTCCCCGGGCACTCACAGTACTCTGGCCCTCACAGTCCCCCAGCATTCACAGCACTCGGCACTCACAGTACTCGGGCACTCACAGTACATGGGCACTCACAGCATCCAGGCACTCACAGTACACGGGCACTCACAGTACACAGGCACTCACAGCCCTGGGCACTCATAGTCCCCTGGCACTCACAGTACTCAGGCCCTCACAGCCCCCAGGCACTCACAGTCCCTGAGCATTCACAGTACCCAGGCACTCACAGTACTTGGGCACTCACAGTGCTCGGGCTCTCACAGCCCCTGGGCACTCCCAGCACCCAGGCACTCACAGCACTCGGCACTCACAGTATTTTGGCACTCACAGTACATGGCCAGTTACAGCACCCGGGCACTCACAGTACATGGGCACTCACAGTACACAGGCACCCACAGCACTTGGGGACTCACAGCACTTGGGCACTCACAGCACACAGGCACTCACAGCACTCGGGCACTCACAGCCCCGGGCACCCTCAGTCCCCTGGCACTCACAGTCCCTGGGCACTCACAGTCCCCGGGCACTCACAGTACTCGGGCCCTCATAGCCCCCGGGCACTCACAGTCCCCCAGCATTCACAGCACTTGGCACTCACAGTACTCGGGCACTCACAGTACATGGGCACTCACAGCACCCAGGCACTCACAGTACACGGGCACTCACAGCACTCAGGCACTCACAGTACACATGCACTCACAGTACACAGGCACCCACAGCACCTGGCCACTCACAGCACTCGGGCACTTACAGCACCCGGGCACTCACAGTACACGGGCATGCACAGCACTCGGGCACTCGCATCCCCCGGCACTCATAGTCCCCTGGCACTCACAGTACTCAGGCCCTCACAGCCTCCGGACACTCACAGTCCCCGAGCATTCACAGTACCCAGGCACTCACAGTACTCGGGCACTCACAGCCCCCAGGCACTCGGCACTCACAGTATTTTGGCACTCACAGTACATGGCCACTCACAGTACATGGCCACTCACAGCACTCGGGCACACAGTACATGGCCACTCACAGTACTCGGGCACTCACAGCCCCCAGGCACTCCCAGCACCCAGGCACTCACAGTATTTTGGCACTCACAGTACATGGGCATTCACAGTACATGGCCACTCACAGCACCCGGGCACTCACAGTACATGGGCACTCACAGCGCTCGGGCACTCACAGTACACAGGTACCCACAGCATTTGGGCACTCACAACCCCCGGGCACTCACAGTCCCATGGCACTCACAGTCCCTGGGCACTCACAGTACTCGGGCCCTCACAGCCCCCGGGCACTCACAGTCCCCCAGCATTCACAGTACCCAGGGCACTCACAGTACTCGGGCACTTACAGTCCCTGGGCACTCACAATACACGGGCACCCACAATACACAGCACTCACCCCAAGAGTACTCAGTTATACCACAATACTCAGTTACTCAACAGTACTCAGTTACGCCACAATACTCAGTTACCCAACAGTACTCAGTTATACAACAATACTCAGTTACCCAACAGCACTCACAGTACCCGGGTGCTCACAGTACATGGGCACTCACAGTACACAGGCACTCACAGCACCTGGGCACTCACAGTACTTGAGCACTCACAGTACATGGGCACTCACAGCACCCGGGCACTCACAGTACATGGGCACTCACAATACTCGGGCACTCTCAGTCCCCGGGCACTCACAGTACTCAGGCACTCCCAGTGCATGAGCACCCAGGCACTCCCAGTACCCAGACACTCACAGCACTCGGCACTCACAGTACTTGGCCACTGACAGTACATGGGCACTCACAACACCCAGGCGCTCACAGTACAGGGGCACTCACAGAGCTTAGGCACTCACAGTACACAGGCACCCACAGCACCTGGGGACTCACAGCACTTGGGCACTCACAGCACCTGGGCACTCACAGTACACGGCCACTCACAGCACACGGCCACTCACAGCACTCGGGCACTCACAGTACTCAGGCACTCACAGCTCCGGGCACTCACAGTCCCCTGGCACTCACAGTACTCGGGCCCTCACAGCCCCTGGGCACTCACAGTCCCCTAGCATTCACAGTACCCAGGCACTCACAGTACTCGGGCACTCACAGCCCCCCGGGCACTCACAATACATGGGCACCCACAATACACAGCACTCACCCCAACAGTACTCAGTTATACCACAATACTCAGTTACTCAACAGTACTCAGTTATACACAATACTCAGTTACTCAACAGTACTCAGTTATACCACAATACTCAGTTACCCAACAGTACTCAGTTATACCACAAAACACAGTTACCCAACAGTACTCAGTTATACCACAATACTAAGTTACCCAACAGTACTCAGTTATACCACAATACTCAGTTCCCCAACCGTACTCAGTTATACCACAATACTTAGTTACTCAACAGAAGAGAATTCTTGGGAACCAGAGAGGAACATCCACGCACCTGAATTAATCCAGGCCTTCAAATGAAACCGCTGGGATGGCGGCACCTGGCAAGGCATCTGGAGGCTGCCCCTTGGGGGGGGCAATGTTAGAAAAAGCATCAGTCCAGATGCTTTCTGGCTGTTTCCGCGGTGGTGCGCGGGCCTGTGCGCGTTCACACGCGTCCGTGTGGGCGCCTGCGTGCACGCGCGCCGGCAACGGCGCCACACAGCGCTATTTAAACCCTCTGCTCCCAGCAGCAAGTGCTGTCCATTCTACAGCATCTGTGACCTGTGAGCCCCAGCTCAAACCTCCTGTTCCTGTACTACTACTGCTTCCTGTTTGACCCGGCTTGACCTGACCTGCTGATCCGCTGCCTGCACCAACCCCAGCTATCTACGACCCTCCGATTGTCTGCTCCCTTTGTACTTCTGCTGCCCGCCTGATAACAAACCTTGGTTGGACTTGACCACCCTTCTGCCTGACCCATCTGTACCACACTGCCTGCCCGTTGCGGACCCAGCCTGCACGACCATCCCTCTGTTCAGCATGACCACTTGGATAATCACATCATCACCAGTGACCATCCAGCCCTCGTGCCATCCCGCACTCTTGGACTTCTGTCTACTCTACCAGGGGTCCTTGAATTGGGTGCACAAGAGCGGTTGTTCCCTGCACAAGACAGACTCCACCACCAGGATCGTGATACTGGCACTCACAGTACACAGGCACCCACAGCATCTGGGCATTCACAGCACTCGGGCACTCACAGCACTCTAGCACTGACAGTACTTGGGCACTCACAGTACATGGGCACTCACAGCACTCGGGCACTCACAGTACTTGGGCACACACAGTGCTTGGGCACTCACAGTCCCCTGGCACTCACAGTACTCGGGAACTCACAGTACATGGGCACTCACAGCGCTCGGGCACTCACAGTACATGGGCACTCACAGTACACAGGCACCCACAGCACCTGGGCACTCACAGTGCTCGGGCACTCACAGTACTCGGGCACTCACAGTACACGGGCACTCACAGTACACAGGCACCCACAGCACCTGGGCACTCACAGCACTCGGGCACTCACAGTACATGGGCACTCACAGCACTCGGGCACTCACAGTATTTGGACACTTACAGCCCCCGGGCACTCATAGTCCCCGGGCACGCACAGTCCCCTGGCACTCACAGTCCCTGGGCACTCACAGTACTCGGGCCCTCACAGCCCCTGGGCACTCACAGTCCCCGAGCATTCACAGTACCCAGGCACTCACAGTACTCGGGCACTCACAGTCCCTGGGCACTCACAGTACTCAGGCACTCACAATACATGGGCACCCACAATACATAGCACTCACCCCAACAGTACTCAGTTATACCACAATACTCAGTTACTCAACAGTACACAGTTATACCACAATAGTCAGTTACTCAACAATACTCAGTTATACCACAATACTCAGTTACACTACAGTACTCAGTAGTACCACAATACTCAGTTACTCAACAGTACTTAACAACAGTAACACAATACTCAGTTACTCAACAGTACTTAACAACAGTACTCATGTTGTAGAAATTTTATTAGGATGTGTTAATTATGTATTGTCACAGTGTCTCCCACTGTCGGTTTACCGGTATTCGCTGTGTATAGCGAATATGGCTTTAACCGATATTGAGGAAATGCCATTTACAAAGGAAACCTTCCATTAATTGGTCACCCTGGCCGGCAGATGCTCTGAGCGGTTAACGCTGGAGCAAGTGCCGGTCTGGGTCTTTGAGGTGCAATGCGCGTTCCGTGGTGCGGGTATATTACCGTCAACCGGGGGGCCCCAGTATTATGTGCAGATTAACCACTTCAGCCCCGGAAGGATTTCCAGCTTTAGGACCGGAGCCTTTTTTGCTATTCGGCGCTTCGTCACTTTAACTGAAAACTGCGCGGTCGTGCGGCGTTGTACCCAAACGTAATTTGCGTCCTTTTTTTCCCACAAACAGAGCTTTCTTTTGGTGGTATTTGATCACCTCTGCGTCATTTCTGATCGCCGCTATAAACAAAAGAAGAGCGACAATTTTGCAAAAAAACCCAAATTTCTTACTTTTTGCTAAAATACAAATCCAAAAAAAAAATATAAAAAAACATTTTTTTTCACCGTTTTTGGCCGATTTATATTCTTCCTCATATTTGCGATTAAAAAAATCGCAATCGGCGTTTATTGATTGGTTTGCGCAAAAGTGGCCGCGTTTACGGATGATGAGAATTCATTTTTGGGGTTTTTATTTTTTTTTTTTTTTTACTAAAAATGGCGGCGATCTGCGATTTTTTGCGGTACTGCGATATTTCAGCGGACATGTCGGACCATTTTGACACTTTTTTGGGACCATTGGCATTTATACAGCGATCAGTGCTATAAAAATGCACTGATTACTGTGTAAATGCCATTGGCAGTGAAGGGGTTAACCTGCAGGGGGCGCGCTAAGGGTTAACTATGTTCCCTGGGCGTGTTCTAACTGTATGGGGGATGCCCTAACAGGGGAAGGGAAGTTATCACAGCCTTCACGTAAAGGAAGGCTGTGATCACAGCCCTTCCCCCTCACACAGAGCGGAGGTCCGTGTTTACATACACGGACCTCCGCTCACTCGCTCCAGGGGGGCCATCGCGGGTAGCCGGCGGCAATCGAAGCCGCCGCACCCGCTCCCTGGCCCTCCCCGAACACAGTGAGCGCGCGGGCGCGCCTCCGGCGGCGCGCGCTCACAGTGCGCGTTATCGCAGCCGCCGTCGTATGACGGCGATTTGCGATAACGAACCACCTTGTCGCCGTCAACCTGCGGTTGGCGGTCGGCAAGTGGTTAATACGCTTGGCGGGGATGTGCTTGCGGTATGGAATCAGTATTGCCTTTTATGTAAGGATAATGGTCTGTAAGCTTTCTGTCATGTTTGACCCACGTGACAGAAACTCCCAGCTATTCTCCTTTGTGCATAATTTACCCTTTAATGGAACAGTAGTATAATCACTATTAAATATAGCTCTATGAACTATATTACATAGGATTCATTGTAATGGTAGAGTTGGCTTTGTACGCGTGGGGTTTTGGCGGGACAGCTTCTATGAAGTAATGTGTTGGTTTCAATGGGAGCCATGTTTCCACATGGCTTCCATTGTTATCTAGGGTGTGTGCATCTCTGCCCACCCAACGCCTGGGACTCATACAGGCTGCCCAGCTTTTCCATGTGCATGCACGCCCCCTCTATTGTATCGTTTGAATATAAACAAGTGTGTCATTGTTTGTTATTTTGTATTGAGCTGCTGTCATGTGACTGTGCCTTGGAGGCTGATTGGCTGATTGTGAAGCCACCAAGCCCCTTTGTTACCCGTTTCATCCATATAAAATAAAGACACTCCGACTGGTTTGCAGGACGAATTTCGGAGCAACCATGTGAACGGGGCCGCTGATAGGGCAGTACAACCAGCCCTGGTGTACCGGGCCCGGGCCCTATCAGCTCTTCAGGGGGGCCCAGACAGCTTTATAGTGCATTTCTTAAAAAAAGAAAAAAGAAATAAATAGGGCTCACTGACTTACACCTCCCGCTCCTACTTGCTTAGGATGTGCAGAAATATATATTCCTGGGCACCACTAGGGACTCACAAGGTGGGAGCTGAGGAGGGACTATTTATTTTTTCCATTTTCGGGCGGTGTACAATCCTGCGCTCGGTTGCATTCTCTCTGTGTTCCGGCCGCTGCTCTCCTTCTCCTGGGCTTGGTGGAGTCATCTGGATTTTGTTTTACCCTCTCCAGCTGTCTCAGGGAATGATGTGAGACAGCTTACAGGGAAGGAGCGGTAAAACCAATCCTGGCGGCGGCATCAGGTAGCTCGGCAGGCACTGGGCAGCATAGTGATGTAAGGTGTTAAAACACCTGTTGTCATTCCACTTCAGCCCCGGAAGAATTTTGCACTTTAGGACCAGAGCACTTTTTGTGATTCGGCGCTGCGTCGCTTTAACTGACAATTGCGCGGTCGTGCAACGTTGTACCCAAACAAAATTTGCGTCCTTTTTTTCCCACAAATAGAGCTTTCTTTTGGTGGTATTCGATCACCGCTGCGTCATTTCTGATCGCCGCTATAAACAAAAGAAGAGCAACAATTTTGCAAAAAAACCCAAATTTCTTACTTTTTCCTAAAATACAAATCAAAAAAAATATATAAAAAAACATTTTTTTTCACCGTTTTTGGCCGATTTATATTCTTCCTCATATTTGCGATAAAAAAAATTGCAATCGGCGTTTATTGATTGGTTTGGGCAAAAGTGGCCGCGTTTATGGATGGTGAGAATTAATTTCTGGGGTTTTTATTTTTTTTAAATTTTTTACTAGTAATGCGGGCGATCTGCGATTTTTAGCGGTAATGCGATATTGCAGCGGACATGTCGGAACATTTTGACACTTTTTTGGGACCAATGACATTTATACAGCGATCAGAAATTTAAATGTCCACTGATTATTGTATAAATGTCATTGGCAATGAAGGGGTTAACCTGCAGGGGGAGAGCTAGGGGTTAAGTGTGTTCCCTGGGTGTGTTCTTACTGTGGGGGGGTTGGGCTAATATAGGCATGAGAGATCTAACTGATCCCAGTGACAGGGATCAGTAGATCTCTCATGCCCCACTGACAGGGCGGGGAACCGCCGTGTTTACATCGGCGGTTCCCCGTTCTTTCTCTTTTGCCGCTCATCGCGGCTCGCCGGCGGACATCGGGTCCGCCCGAGCCGCGGGCACACTCCCCAGGAGTGCGGCCGCGCGCCCCCTGGTGGCCAAATGCAAATCGCCGCTTATTTACGGCGATTCGCGCAGCGCTCCCCCACTGCCGCCGTGAAAACACGGCGCGCGGTGGGGAACCGGTTAAAAGAATCATCCACATCTTCACAGCGCCTTATGATTCTCAGCATTAGATAATCATTCATATAGCACAGGAGGTGCTGCGTGTCTCTGTCATAGTGTGTTACATAGCTGGTGTCTGCTGACTTTGTTACTTTATGGCTGTACTGTGTGTTACAGATTGTACCACCGTACAGGCATAGCAAAGTCGGCACACACCAGCTATGTAAAACACTATGACAGAGACACGTAGCACCTCCTGTGCTATGTGAATGATTATCCTAATGCTATAGGGCCTCATGCACACAGGATATTTTACTCCCCCCCCTCCTCTTGGCAGCAGCCTTTTGCCAGAAAAAACGCCTGACGCTTGTAAAAGTGTCCAATGCTTTTACAAGCGTTTAGGCTCAGTTGCAGGAGTCAAGCACTTGGGCGTTCATTTGCTTGGCCAGAATAATAAGTTATTCTGGTCGCTGGAATGAATTATCGCTCAAGCGCTAAACATGCCTAGCATTAACATCCATTTAGGAGCATTTTTTTGTTTTGGTCAAAACACTGCTGCTCCTGGACGCACCGGCCCTGTTTTTTTTATCCTGCTTGTAAACGCCCCTGCCACTAAAAGATTCTGAAATTCTGTGTGTGCATAGACATAGATAACATGGAGGGGTGTTTGGAAGCAGTAAAAAAAAAATGTGTGCATGAGGCCTAAAGATTAGAAGGCACTGTGAGATGTTATTGTACACTTGGGTTTGGGGGGGGGGGGGCAGTAAAACCGCACAGCTGAGCTGCATTTCTACAGCCCCCCGACCACTCCCCTTTAACCACAGGGTTTTATATCAGAGCTGAGCATGTCACACATACACACATTTGTGGCTGGGGTCAGCAGCCGGGGGTGTGTGTATACTTGTAAAAGCAGCTCAGGTTTAATGTGGAAGTGATACCAGCAGTTCTGAAGTCGCCGTTCACTTCTACAACTGTTGCACCATATCTCCCCCCCTTGACTTATGAGCCAAGGGAGAGGCCAGGGGTGGGGTCGAGGGCGGGGTCGAAGGCGGCCCCATCAGGTAGACTGTACGGGGCCCCATGATTTCTAACAGTGGTCCTGCATGTGAATACAGCTTAGTGTGTCTGTGTTATACTTGGTTTAGCACGAGTGCATTCGAAATGCATTATGCAAAAGAGCTGAAAAATGTGCTTATTAGCGCAACTGAAATAGAATGCACACAGCGTATTATAATTTCCTCCTCACTTACTCCTCAGTTACACCACAATATTCAGCAGTCCTCGGCTCCTCACACTACACCCTCCTCAGCCAGTGTCCCCACTACACGCCATTAGTCAGTCAATCGTCTGTCAGTTATGCCGCTCTGTGTCCACATCTATTTACTCACACAGTAGTAGATATAAACTGGCATGTCATATGAAAAGTTCCTGATGATATCAAACCGACAAGATGGCCACGGTCAGGGCCGCCATAAGGGGGTACAGCCCATAAAAGTGTAAGGGGCCCTGGCCTCTCAGGCCCAAGTTGGCACCTCCCCTTTGCTCTTTTCCTCCCCCTACACTAGTCCCGTCTCCTGCTGGTGCTGCCTGCTGCACTGACTTCTGACTCCCTGACAGTGGCGTAGCATGCTAGGTGTGGGTGTCAGTTGGTGAGCTTGACGAGCACAGAAATGAGTGTTTGCCCCCCCCCCTCTCAATCCACCTGCTTCTCTCCTCCCTCTCTCCTCCCCCACCTTTGATGGCCGCTGAGCTGTCCCGTCCTCCTGACCATCCCTGGGCTCAGTATGCAGTGACCAGCGGCTCGTGAGGTGCGGCTGTCCTGTAAGGAGAGGATCTCCTTGCTGCCCAGTCCCCTCCAGCATGCCAGACATCTCTTCTCCCGCCCCTCTGTCCCTGCTCGTGTGCTGCTGCATCTGGGAAGGGGATGTGAGGGCGGGAAGATTAAGGAGCTGACAGCCACATTGAGAGAAGCTGCTGACTGAGAGCCCCCGGGGACCATCCACGTGACGGCACTGTGACCAGACCTTGCCCTCTCTTTCTCTCCCTGACCTGCCCCTCTCTCCGCCTCCTGCTTCATTCTCTCCACCTCCTCTCTGTTCTCTCTCTCTCTGCTCTCCCCCTCCCTGCTCTCTCTCTCCCTGCTCTCTCTCTGCTCTCCCTCTCCCTGCGCTCTCTCTCCCTGCTCTCGCTCCCTTCTCTCTCTCCCTGCTCTCTCAATCCCCCTCTCCCTCTCTATCCCTGCTATCTCTCCCTCCCCCTGCTCTATCTCAGCCCCCTCTTTCTCCATGCTCTCTCTCCCTGTTCTCCCAGCCCCCCTCTCCCCCTGCTCTCTCTCTCCCCCAGCTCTCTCTCTCTCTGCTCTCTCTCAATCCCCCTCTGCCCCTCTATGCCTGCTATCTCTCCCTGCTCTCTCTCAGCCCCCCTCACCTCCTGCTCTCTCTCTCCCCCTGCTTTCTCTCTTTCCACCATCGCTCTCTCTCCCTACATCTTACATCCCCCACCTCCCTGCCCTTCAGACTGTTATCCAAAGGTGCTCCCTGTGCTCCTTCATCCAGAATGGGGGCACTCTTATACAGGGGGTGTGTTACTGACCAGATCACCAGGGGAAAACAGAAAATCTCTCTCTACTCTCTTTCTCAGCCCCCCTCTCTCTCCCCGCTCTCTCTCTCTCTCAGCCCCCCTCTCTCTCTCAACCCCCC
>BLSH010354188.1:108205-138834 GCA_018402905.1 Glandirana rugosa | reverse complement strand
CGACCTACCCTAGACTACCAGCGTCCTTTCTTACGTTCTACGACACTGGACGACTGTTCCACACAACGAACGACCTGGTACCTGCCATAGACTACCGGCGTCGGTGCTGCTGTGTCCACTACCCAGGTATAGTAGCTGAGCCGCCCTAAGCTGGTCTGATAAGGGGGGTTGGTGTGGGTGGGGTGTCCGCAGCCCAGGTGTAGACAGACAGTGACTCACACCCACATCAGATCCATCCAGCAAGTCGGAGGTCACAGCAGCATTTTGCCATCTTCCCTGGCTGTAGCCATCAGATACCGTCCTCCACGGTCCAGCAAGCAACACGCCTTGTTGTGGGCAGGTCACAGCATCTTGCTATCTTTCCTTGCTGCGGCCATCAGATACCGTCCATGGTCCAGCAAGCAACACACCTTGTCAGCAGGTCACAGCATCTTGCATTCTTTCCTGCGACCATCAGATCCCATCCAGCACCTAGTGGCGCCACTGTAAGGTAGAAAAAGGCAGAGCTGCGGGGGGGAGGGGCTGTGTAATATGCAGAGGGTGTGTAGGGGGGCTGTGTAATTTGCAGGGAGGGCTCTGTAATATGCAGGGAGGGGCTGTGTAATAAGCAGGGGGGGGGGGGCTGTGTGATGTGTGAGGGCTGTGTAATTTGCAGGGGGGCTGTGTAATGTAAATGGGTCCAGATGTACAGGGCCTGTATAATGTAAAGGGGTCCAGAGATACGGGGCTCTGTAATGTAAAGGGGTCCAGAGGAGCGGGGGCTGTGTAATGTAAAGGGGTCCAGAGGAGAGAGGGCTGGGTAATGTAAAGGAACCCAGAGGTGCGGGCCTGTGTAATGTAAAGGGGTCCAGAGGTGCGGGGCTGTGTAATGTAAAGGGGTCCTGAGGCGCGGGGAGTTGTGTAATGTAAAGGGGTCCCGAGGTGCGGGGAGCTGTGTAATGTAAAGGGGTTCAGAGGAGCAGGCACTGTGTAATGTAAAGGGAACCAGAGGTGCGGGGCTGTGTAATGTAAAGGGGTCCAGAGGTGTGGGGGCTGTGTAATGTAAAGGGGTAAGATTATTATTATCTTAATTTATTAGCAGGTGAATGCGGCTCTCTATGCATCACACACATTGAATCCGACCCTTAAGTGGAAAAAGGTTGCTGACCCCAGACATAGAAAATCATCACTTTTTGCATTCAGCTCCAGTTAAATTAAAGCAATGCTAGTTGCTTGGTTGGCATGTAGATGCCATCTTTAGGCCTCGTACACACGGGCGTTTTTTGACGCCGGCGTTTTCTGCAGCTCTCCATGTTAGTCAATGGCCCCATAAAAACGCCAACGTTTTTTGAGCTGTAGAGGGTGTTGACGTTAGTGAGCTGTAACTAGAACCCACTGCCAGCACGTTCTGAGGCTGTAACGTTTTTTGACGCCGACACCGAAAAACGTTCACTAACGCCGTACCGGCGTTAACCGGCATTTTTTGAAGGTTAAAAATAGCAGAGGGCTGATTTTTTTTTAAAAAAACGCATATTGACGCCGACACTTACCTACGCCGATGCATAACGCCAATTTTTTTTTCCTGACGTCGGGCCAGAAGTTTTGTTTATTTTTTAAGAAACGTCCGTATGTATGAGGCCTCAATACCTTCTGAACCACTGAATATTTTCAGACTGAGATCAGTAACCTTGTTTTTTGTGGTTCCTTCATGACAGGTGCCCTTCAAGAGACAGTAACTGTAGCAACATTTGTAATGAAGGCCAATCAACCATGGCGTAGTGTTGGAAGATTAGGAGTTTATTTGCAAATAACACATTTCCAGAACACTCAAAATTGAATAACCAGGTTACAGGAAAAGAACTGTGATATACTAATAATATTTTTCCTCTCTTCTACTACAAAAGGTTACATATGCCGCATCAGGGCTGGACCCATTCTAGAAGCCAGGTTGCCAGCGTTACTAAAAAAAAAAAAATACTGATGGCACCTTGGCATGGCTTCCACTATGGTTTTAGGATGCACATCTATCTTGGATATTTAAAGTGTCAGTCCACCCAAAATTGATATTTAAGAAATGGGTGGATGGTGATGAGTTAAATTACACTGATGGTTCTCAGTATATATGGTGATGAGGAACTTGATGTACACCAGAAATGAGACCCCACCCACCAGTAGTTTCACTCATGCTGCAAGTACTTTTCATTTGATATACAGTACAGAGAATGAAGCAAGCAGGAGAAGTGAGACTTTAGCCTATGGAGGATGGAGCACTGCAGATGCTGGCCGGTCTTGGGAGGATCCTGGTTGAGCAACTTTACCCAAGTTGTCTCGGCCAGGGAGCACCAGCCAGGGTTGTGGAGGGGCCTACAAACATCTAAACATTCCCTAATCCAATTATCAATAGCTGTAGGTATTTTAGAACTCTCTCGCTATAACTGTGGCAAGTAGGGAGAGCCAAAAATTCAAGTGTAATCGTATTTCCACAAGAAGAGTAATTGGAAACTCAAACTACTGACATCTAGCCAACACTGAAATATCAATAGTGGGTAGACTGGCCAATCGAACAATCCTGAAACATCTCCTGTATTTGGCCTACTGGTTTCTGAACTTCCAGCAACACATCCACCCCTGGATGCGACAATTGCTACAGTGACAGTAAACATACAATGAAGGCTAAAGATGCATCTACATGCGGTAATCAGGTACATGCAAGGGGCTTCCCTTCTATATGGACCTTCTGGTGGGCCACATAACTGTCTTTCTGGGTAAAGCACTTCCCACACTCCGAACAAACATATGGTTTTTCATCTACATGGAGCTTCTGGTGCGCCATATAGGCAGCTTTCTGAGTAAAGCACCTCCCGCACTCAGCGCATTTGAAGGGCTTCTCGTCCGCATGGATCAGCTGATGCCTGACGAGGTAGACTTTGGCGCTGAAACATTTACCACACTCGGAACAGCCAAAAGGTTTCTCTCCCGTGTGAATTCTTTGATGGACCACACAACTGGCCTTCTGAGTGAAGCACTTGCCACAATGGTTGCAAACAAATGGTTTTTCACCGGTATGGACCCGTTGGTGAGCCACGAAAGAAGCCTTCTGAGTGAAGCATTTACCACACTCTGAACATTTAAAAGGTTTCTCATCTGTGTGAATTCTGTAGTGTGCATTGTAGCTGGCCTTCTGTGTGAAGCATTTGCCACACTCAGAACATTTGTAGGGCTTGATGTCAGTGTGAATCAACTGATGCCGAACCAGGTAGACCTTGGAGCTAAAGCGCTTGCCACACTGGCAACACTCAAAAGGCTTTTCACCAGTGTGAATTCGTTGGTGAACAATGCAGCTGGCCTTCTGGGTAAAGCATTTTCCGCAGTGTGTACACACAAAAGGCTTTTCCCCCGTGTGAATTCGCTGGTGTGCCACGTATCCAGCTTTCTGCGTAAAGCACTTGCCACACTCTGTGCACTCAAAGGGCTTCTGGCCTGTGTGGATAATCTGATGACGAACCAGGTAAATCTTGGATGTGAAACATTTTCCACACTCTGGACAAAGAAATGGCTTCTGGTCGGTGTGGATGCGCCGGTGGACTATGAGGTTGGAGGCACTGGTGAAACGTTTCCCACACTGGGAACACACAAAAGGCTTTTCCCCAGTATGGGTCCTCTGGTGGGATGCAAAGCTTGCTTTCTGAGTGAAACATTTCCCGCACACCGAACAGGCATAAGGCTTTTCTCCAGTGTGAATCCGTTGGTGTATTATTCGGTTGGCAGCGTTGGTGAAACACTTCCCACAATCAGAACAGGGAAAGGGTTTTTCTCCCGTGTGAGTCCGTTGGTGTTCATCAAAGCTTTTCTTCAGTCGGAAACATTTTCCGCACACTGCACATTCAAAAGGTCGCTCACCTGTGTGAATTCTCTGGTGTACAACACAGCTGGCCTTCTGTGTAAACCTCTTCCCGCACTGCGTACACACAAATGGCTTCTCCCCTGTGTGAATGCGCTCGTGAGCCAAGTAGCTTGCTTTCTGCGAAAAGCATTTGCCACACTGCATGCACACAAAAGGCTTCTCACCAGTGTGAACCCGCTGGTGCGTGATGAAGCTAGCCTTCTGGGAAAAGCATTTGCCACACTCAGTGCACTCAAACGGCTTCTCTCCTGTATGTATCCTATGGTGGGCCAGATAATTTGCCTTCTGGGCAAAGCCCCGGCCACATTCATGACATTTAAAGGGTTTGTCCTCTGTGTGAATCCTTTGATGGGCCATGTATCCTCCTTTCTGAGTAAAGCACTTGCCGCACTGCCCACACTGATACGGCTTTTCTCCGCGATGAATAAGTTGGTGCCTCACCAGGTAGATCTTTGAGCTAAAACACTTGCCACACTCGAGACAGCCATAGGGTTTTTCTCCAGTGTGGATCCTTTGGTGGACAATGCAACTTGCTTTCTGGGCAAATCGTTTGCCACACTGCGAGCAGACAAAGGGTTTTTCCCCAGTGTGAATTCTCTGGTGGACAATACAGCTGGCTTTCTGAGCAAAACACTTCCCACACTGGGAGCAGACATAGGGTTTTTCCCCTGTGTGAATCCGCTCATGAGCCAGGTAGCTGGCTTTTTGCGTAAAACATTTTCCGCACAACGTGCACATATAGGGTTTTTCCCCTGTGTGGATTCGCTGATGCGTGAGGTAACTGGCCTTCTGGGTAAAGCACTTTCCACACAAAGTACACAAGAAAGGCTTTTCACCGGTGTGGATCCGTTGGTGAGCTAGGAAGCTGGCCTTCTGCGTGAAACATTTGCCGCACTCTTCACACTTGAAGGGCTTCTCATCATTGTGTATCCTCTGGTGCGCATTAAAGCTAGCCTTCTGCGTGAAGCATTTTCCACAATCGAAACAAGCAAAGGGTCGTTCGCCGGTGTGGACCATTCGGTGTCTCACCAGGTAGATCTTCGAGCTGAAGCATTTCCCACAATCCTGACACTCGAAAGGTTTTTCTCCTGTGTGAATTCGCTGGTGCACAATGCAGCTGGCCTTTTGAGAAAAAGGTTTGCCGCAGTGGGTGCAGACGAAGGGTTTTTCACCCGTGTGAATGCGCTGGTGGGCCAGGTAGCTAGCTTTCTGGGTGAAGCACTTGCCGCAGTGCGAACAGGCAAAGGGCTTTTCACCCGTGTGAACCAGTCGGTGGCGAACCAAGTAGACCTTAGAGCTGAAGCATTTCCCACACTCGAAGCAGACAAAAGGCTTCTCACCGGTGTGTATTCTCTGGTGGACTATACAGCTAGCTTTTTGAGTAAAGCGTTTGCCACACTGGAAGCAAACAAAGGGTTTTTCCCCGGTGTGAATCCTCTGGTGGGACAGGAAACTAGCTTTTTGGGAAAAGCATTTACCGCATTGAGAACAGACAAAAGGTTTCTCGCCCGTGTGAATTCGCTGATGAACCACCAAGTTGCCCGCGCTGCTGAAACACTTTCCGCAATCAGAGCAGGGAAACGGCTTTTCGTTCTCATGGCTTCTCAAATGTCTGGTGAGATGGAGGCTCGTGATAAAGCACTTTCCGCATTCGGAACAGACGAAGGGTTTCTGCTCTGTGTGAATTTTCCGGTGGACGACGAGGTCCGAGGCACTTGAAAAACATTTGCCACATTCGGCACAGGAAAACGTATTCTGCCCTTTGTGAAGTTTCTGATGCTTGATGAAACCTAACTTGGAGATAAAGAGACTTCCGCACACTGAGCAGACAAACTGTTTCTGTTTTTTGCGGATCTCCTCATCTTGGAAAAGCTCTGACTCGTAACTAAATGGATGCTCACCACCAAAACAGGACAAAAGGCTCTCGTGTTTGATAAAATTAGTGTTCACGGCAGACAAGTTCAAAGGTTTCTCTTCATGTATGCTTCTTTGGTTATAGTGAGATGATGAATATTCTGTCCAGGTATCGAGTCTTTGTGTTGAGACGTGAAATGGGAAGATTCCGTTCGGCTTCTCTAACTTTATTCGAAAGGGGGTGCCTGATGTCATACTTCTAGTAATCCTCGTGGTGTAATAATCGGGGTGGACAAAACCATCTTCTGCAATCCAGTCTAGTGGGAGAACGGGCAGATCGCTAATATCTGAAAGGTTCATATTGAAGGCTTCATCTGTAAAAATTGAAAAGACTACGTTACAAAGGGTAAGAGTGAAGAAGGCTGTCATTTATTACTTTTTCCAATTCCTAAAACAAACATGTCACTAAAATTCCAAACTGAGTTTAGTTAAAGCGTAACTCCACTTTTTTGGAGAAAAAAAAACATTCCCCTCTGGGTGATCTATGTACATTGCAAGGATTATAAAAACCTTTGTTGCAGATTCCTAGCTTTTGTTATTCTGAAGAAATTCCTGTTTGTTTCACTGTACCTCTGTGCTGAGTAGGTCTAATGGGAGTGGTTTCATAATTATCTATCATATGTGTAGCTTCAGAGCACTAATGAGGAAATCTGCAGGGCCTGCATCCCTTTAGACGTGTTCCTATTGGAAGTATGTCAACCAAAACAATATTTTTGTTGCAGGGGATGCCTGAAATCCTACTTCTGGGAAAGTTGGTGAGCCAATCACACAAACAGGAAATAATGTTTCTAGGGAGTGGTCAGTACACATTCTGTGCACAGAACAACTCCAGGTAGCCATATTGCACTGCATTTATAGAAAATGACAGTGGCTGCAGATTGAAAAGAAAAGGTCATTTTTAATAGCATTTAATTACAATACGACTTGTGTTGCATCTGCGCACACTATATTACTTTTTCTTTGTTTGCTATTTTTTTCCCCCACGAAAGTGGAGTTACCCTTTAACAATGGCATAATGAATGTCACACCTCCATGTGACAACACCAGGGTCTGCTGATCAGCCTTAGAGCACTACATTGTGGGGAGCCATGTGGCACATGCTTTCCCATACTCAGAGGTACCAGGATTTTCACAGATCAGCAGTAAGGCTGGGTTTAGGCGTTTTTCGCAAGTGCATGTGCCCGAGCCCGCCAGGAAGTGAACCAGGCGCTGCGCTAATCACAGGCAGGGAGACATTTCCCGATTGTTGCAGCCGCACATCAAATGAGGATCAACTTGATTATAAAGGCAAGTATAGTCACTTAAGGGTCACTTACACAGTGGGTGAGTTTGGGATCTTGTTAAAGTTACGGGTTTGCCTTAAACTTTTGATGTACACAGGAACTGTTTTATTAAATTCCACCAAGCCTGTTAAGCTCCACACAACTGGATTTCTTTTTACAAATTACCTTGGTAGATCTAAAACATTAAATCAGACCTTGCACTAAAAAGCAAGGTTCGCTTATTACATAGTGCCTCGCCCATCTCGAACGGTTGCATTAAAGTTGTGAACAAAAAACACCTGTGGAAAAAAAAGTTAGGAAATGTACTCACCTTATTGCTAGCACAATGCAGGATAATTATCTACCACAATTTTGAAACCTCAGCGTTCCCTGGATTCAGCTGGAAGAATCACAACTTCACCCTTGTCTAGGAACCATGGGTGGAAGCCAGGGATAAAGTTAGTTCTCCAATTTTTTTTATTTACATGTTTTAATTCAGCTATTTAAGATGGGGAGGGACACTATGTAATAAGGGGACCTTCATTTTGGGAGCAAGGTCAGCTTTAAATTAAATGCTGCATGCACTGATGATCTAAAGCCTTGAAAGAAAGAGAGAGATCAAGAGAAAACCTGAGCTGAGACCTGGTGACAAGTTTCATATCACTTTCTGCCTCCAACTCTGAGTTTTTTAAGAAAGCTGCCAGCCCCATCACATGTTAGGCCCCATTCACACAGCAATTACTTGTATGCCCACCCAGGGTAAGTTCAGGGGGATACACCTGCATGCAAACGGATGTCACACTGGGACACAGCGGCTGTGTCTGTGCACCTGCATGTCCCAATGGACATTTATGGGACTGCCAGGGTTCTTTCAAAAGAGCCAACTCATCAAAATCTCCAACCACATCACTTCCGGTGACTCTCCAGCAGCAGTAATTGCAGATTTCGACAAGTTGGCTGTTTTGACAGAACACCGGCAGCGCTTACATGACGGTACACGATATAATGAGTGGACATTGTTAGTCCGCCTGCTAGTAATCAACAACATGGCCACCTCCAAGACAGCGACCACTTTTTTAACTCCTTAGCTGGTGTTCTGTCAAAACAGCCAACTCGTCGTGTACAGTAGTGTATACGCTGTCTGTGTTCTGTGAAAACAGACAAGTCGTCGAAATCTGCAATTACTGCTACTGGAGAGTCACCTGAAGATTTCTGATTGCTGGTTTCATGGTGGAGATTTTGACAAGATGGCTCTTTTGACAGAACACCGGCATGGGGATGAACGCAACACCTGTGCATCCCTGGGCTGGCAGAACACATCCCTGCATGGGGCATTCAAATAATAGCTTAGCAGTCCTTACATTTCAAAAATAAAAATGGAACTAAACCCTCTTATCATAAGTATGAAAATTTGGAGAAGCAGTGGGATTTTTATGGTGCCAAAAAATTATTAGAACCAGATAAATTGATTAAAAATCGTTCAAACTTTATTTTTACCACACATTGTTTGGTTTAAAAGATTGTCAAAGAAATAACAATTCATTCACAGATAATGGCGCATACAAAGAAGCTACCACAGAATACAATTAAAGTGAAAAAACAGAATTTTGTTAAATTGCCTGTATGTTTGACATGTTTCACAATTCTTAGCTTCATCAGAAACTTTCTAGGCGTACAAAGATTCTAAATGGATATAAATACAATTAATGAGACATTTTGAATAATACAAAAATTGCATTTACAATTTTGAAGACGTATGCATAAGCATTATAACTGATCACAAAATAGGCAATCTAGAAAATATATGAGAATAAAACTGTTACTTTTTATAAATGACCTGATATACAATCAGGATATAATCATCACACCGAGACGACCAGGAAGGGTGAACTGAACCAAATCAGCAAGAGGAGGCCTACATGCAGACTGCAGAGTGGAACAACCATATATAGGATAGATGGTCCCTTAATTGGATACCGGTTGTTGCACAGAATCTTTTGATAAAGAAACAAAACCCACTACCTATCATTCAAGGAGTATGAAAATAGGGAACCGACAAATGTCGACCCCATCCAGACCTCCTTCACTTCCTAAATCTATAGACAAGCATGTGTCACAAAATAAATAGTTTTCAAGCAAGGAATGGGTGAACACAGAGACATCCGCAAAGGACAACCAAAATTACCTTAAATGGACTAGGAAATGTCAAATTGCTCTTGGAAAAAGCCAAAAGTTGCTCGAAAAGAGTAGACAAAATGATTGGTAGCAATTATGGTCAGCCGATACAGATTTCCCCAGTTTGGGTATATTCAAACCATTCCTCTCCCAGAAATCTTGAGAAGGAATGCAGAGTCCCCCCCCCCCCCCCCCATCCGTACAGTCTAACAGAAATTCAGGCCCAACTCCCAACTGACAGATTCAGCACCCAACGTGGCATGATGGATAAACCTATAAGAAAAGCAATGATACACATGCATATATACAACATCTAGTATATTGTTACTTCAGATAACTCAAAAATTAATTGTCCATATTTGATAAACCTAGCATTGATACATTTTCCAATGTGCAACATGAATAGCTAATCAATCAGAGGAAAGGAAAAAAGAGGGAGGAAATAGAGCAAAGAGAAGGAAGGGAGAAAGAACAAGATCAGCAGAATAAAGAAAAAAAAGTAGAAAAGATGGTACTACATTGTGGATAATAAAAAGGGGAACTCCTGTAAAGTGGTCACAAGAAATAAATAGAGGCAAGATCAAAGTTGGATCTCCAATTGTCTAATAAATAGACATAGATTTGACAGTTATAGAAAGGGTTTAAAAAGCATAGCCTAGTTGAGGCCTGGATATTTTGTCGCAGACAACTGGAAAATCCACTTTGCCTCCCTCTGTAATAAACACGTATCCAGGTCTCCCCCTCTAATATGGGGAGGAACATGATCTAAAGCAACAAAATGAACGAAAGTCAGATCGAAGCCATGGTGTAGACCACTGTGTCTACTGATCGGGGTCACCATACGTTTTTTCCTAATTACTGAAACATGATCACGAATACGATGGAAGAAAGGTCTTTTTGTCTTGCCAGCATAGTAGGCACTGCAATCACATTGCATCAGATATACGATGCCCAACATTCGGCAATCTGCAAAAAAGGTTGGTGTCCACTCACGGCCATTTGGGAGATGAATAACCTGAGTTTGAGTAATGTAGGTGCAATAATTACAACTACCACAAGGAGCAGATCCTTGTTTGTTGGAGTTCTTTCCACTTCCTCTAGTGTAGTGACTGTGTACTAGGCTATCTTTGAGGGAACGCAAGCGTCTGAAAGTTATCTCAGGATACAAATTTATGTACTTTGAGATAGTTTCGTCAGTAGTTAAAAGGTGCCAATATTTATGCACAATATGCCTAATCTTATGATGATGTCCTGAGTATTTAGTCAGTGCTGCGACAAAATATCCAGGCCTCGACGAGCCTATGAGTTCAAACCCTTTCTATAACTGTCAAATCTATGTCTATTTATTAGACAATTGGAGATCCAACTTTGATCTTGCCTCTATTTATTTCTAGTGACCACTTTACAGGAGTTCCCCTTTTTATTCATAATGTAGTACCATCTTTTCTACTTTTTTTCTTTATTCTGCTGATCTTGTTCTTTCTCCCTTCCTTCTCTTTGCTCTATTTCCTCCCTCTTTTTTTCCTTTCCTCTGATCGATTAGCTATTCATGTTGCACGTTGGAAAATGTATCAATGCTAGGTTTATCAAATATGTACAATTCATTTTTGAGTTATCTGATGTAACAATGTACTAGATGTTGTATATATGCATGTGTATTATTGCTTTTCTTATAGGTTTATCCATCATGCCACATTGGGTGCTGAATCTGTCAGTTGGGCCTAAATTTCTGTTAGACTGTACGGATGTACAGTCCCCCTCAAGATTTTTCGTATGATCTCCAAATACGGATTCTTGAGGGTTAAGTGGTGTCCCTCCTGCCTTTCCTTTAATTCTCAAAATAGCGTTTTTCTTCCCCCTTTCAATGCTACGGCTTTGTCTCTTGCCATCGCCTGAATTTTTTCATAATTTTTTTCATAATTTTTTCGCTTGCATTTTCTGGCCGGTTTAAGATTTCTCATTTGAGAAATATCCTTTAGTGTGGACTCTTGTTCTGGGGAGATCTGAGTGTATATCCTTTGGATGGGTTTCACTCTCTCCCACAGGGCAGAATCCATCCTTCTAAAGTTTTGGTTCGCATCTATGTTTGTTTCCCACGTTTGGGGACTTTCAAAGATGGTGACATGAGAATCGCCGCACAGCACATGACGTCACACGTTTTTGACGTCTGCGCATGTGCATTGGAATTTTCGTCCGCAATCAACATCGGTGACGTCAGACACTCGCTGATTGGAGCTGGGACTCCCCTCTATAAAGGTGCGGGTGAGCGTTTAGCTCCTCGCACCTGCAGTCTTCACAGCGGGATAATGCTGATCCCCTAGATGTCCACAAATAGGTATGTTATAGCCATCCATATTTCCCTACAATTTTTGTTGAGGAAGCCTGTCTTTGGGTCTATGTGTGTGCATCTGTGGATTGAAATGGGATGAGTGCACTTGCTGTGTGCACCTTTTCCCATGCACCAAAGAATCTAATTTTATGTTTTTCATACTACTTTGTTTCCCACAGTGGAACCATTTAATTCCCTATCCCACTGATTCTGGGAGAGGAATGGTTTGAATATACCCAAACTGGGGAAATCTGTATCGGCTGACCATAATTGCTACCAATCATTTTGTCTACTCTTTTCGAGAAACATTTGGCTTTTTCCAAGAGAAATTTGACAGGTATGATATGGTTGATTTCCTAGTTCGTCTAAGGTAATTTTAGATGTCCTTTGGGGATGTGTCTGTGATCACCATTTCCTTGCTTGAAAACTATTTATTTTGGGACACATGCTTGTCTATAGATTTAGGAAGTGAAGGAGGTCTGAATGGGGTCCCCCATTTGTGGGTTCCCTATTTTCATACTCCTTGAATGATAGTTAATGGGTTTTGTTTCTTTATCAACATATTCTGTGCAACAACCAGTATCCAATTAAGGGACCATCTATCCTATATATGGTTGCATGTAGGCCTCCTCTTGCTAATTTGGTTCAGTTCACCCTTCCTGGTTGTCTCGGTGTGATGATTACATCCTGATTGTATATCAGGTAATTGATAAAAAGTAACAGTTTTATTCTCATATATTTTCTAGATTGCCTATTTTGTGATCAGTTATAATGCTTATGCATATGTATTCAAAATTGTAAATGCAATTTTTGTATTATTCAAAATGTCTCATTAATTGTAATTTATATCCATTTAGATTCTTTGTACGCCTAGAAAGTTCCAGATGAAGCTAAGAATTGCGAAACATCAAACATACAGGCAATTTGACAAAATTCTGTTTTTTCAATTTAATTGTATTCTGTGGTAGCTTCTTTGTATGCGCCATTATCTGTGAATGAATTGTTATTTCTTTGACAACCTTTTAAACCAAACAATGTGTGGTAAAAATAAAGTTTGAATGATTTTTAATCAATTTATCTGGTTCTAATAATTTTTTGGCCCCATTAAAAATCCCACTGCTTCTCAAAATTTTCATACTTATTATATTCAAGGAATGAAGGTGCCTTTGACCCTCTGAATTAGTGCTATTTTTTAAAAATAAACCCTCTTGTCCTTTACAGCTAAGGAAGCTGCCATCTTAGCCTCTGTTTGATCTGCAGTTGCCATGGTACTGCACATGTGATCAGTTATGACACCAACCATTTCATGTCTTGCCAGTTTGGTTGAGAGCACAACCAATGCGACAGTTCTCATTTGCAGCATGCCTTTAATTTAAAGCAGAGCTCCACCTAAAAGAGGAAGCTCTACTTGTTTGCTTCCCCCCCCCCCCCCTTCTCTGCCACATTTGGCATCTATCGGGGGGTACCTGTTTTTGGCAGGTACTCGTCCCCACTTCCGGGAGATCTCGCCTGCAGTGAGGTCCCCCAGAAGCTCGGCCCCCTCCTCCTTCCACCATTCAGAAAGTGCAATGCGCTTCGCACATGCACAGTAGGGAACTGGCTGTGAAGTCACGAGGCTTCACTGCCGGTTTCCCCTCCGTATGAGGAATGGCGGCGGCAGCACCCGAGACCCAATTGAAAAATTGCCTGGGGTGCCGACATTGTGGGATCCTTGGACAGGTAAGTGTCCTAATAGTCAGTAGTTACAGCATTTGTAGCTGCTGACTTTTGATTTTGTGGTGGTGGGGAGGGCTGGAGCTCCGCTTTAAAGCAAAACTAAAGCCATCAATTTAACTGCTTCCCAAAACAGTAACATTCAAGGCAATACCATGAATGATAACTGTCACAATTGCTTGCACTCTTAACCGAACTGTCAAGCCGTCAGATGTCTGGAGTCATAACTGCTCACGTGCAGCATCATGGCAACTGAGGATCAAACAAAGCTCCTCTTTAAATCAATGGGTTTAGTTCTGCTTTATTTCTTCTTCCCAGGAAAACAATGACAAGTGTCTACTTTCCCTATTCTACTCCTTCACAATATCAGTTATACAACTACTTAGCTGCACTTTAAGTTACTGTCACAAGAGGGCAGTGTTCTATCACTAGACAGATAGGAGATGGATTTTTCCATGCCAAGTGACTGACCTGCATTATAACTCTCCAGAATCATCTCTTTATCAGACTGCCACATCTCATTCAAGTATGGCTCCTCTCCCCGCTCAATCATTGATACGACAGAAGGCTTTGCACTGTCCCATCCTTACAGATACAAACAAAACAGATCAATGTTTGCATGAAGAAAATAGTATATTTGATGAACATCTAGCTGCACCTGTCATAAAAAAAAATCAACAATTACATTTGCAAAAATGTTTTTTGTCATATGTGTATATTATACAACAATTTAGTTATTATAAACTGCAAATATTAAGGCTGATGGCACACGGGTGGTTCTGCTGATAGTGACAAATCGCCGGCAGCAGGATCGCTAAAAAGGCTTTCCCTGTGGAATTGCTCCCTCTGTAGTCACATGCAGCAAGATGTCACTCTGAAGATGGCATGAATGCTGCTAAATCTGGATCTCTGGTGATGGGAGTGATCCACATGGAGCGATTCCATAGAGACAAAACAGGTAATCTTTTAGTGACCCTGCTGCTGTTGCTTTAGATCAGTGGTCTCAAAACTACGCCCCAGGGGCAGATGTAGCCCTTTGCTTGCTTTTATCTGGCCCTTGGGGCATTTTTCCCCTATTTTCAGCCACATCGGGTTATGGTTCCTGCCCTTTATTCCTTTCACTGATGTCAATAATTGGGCACTATTACTTCCATTGACACCAACGATGGGGCACTATTCCTCCCCCTGACAACAATGATGAGGCACTATTCCTCCCACTGACACCAACGATGGGGCACTATTCCTCCCCCTGACAACAATGATGAGGCACTATTCCTCCCACTGACACCAACAGTGGTGTCACTATTCCTCCCACTGACACTAATGATGGGGCACTATTCCTCCCACTGACACCAACGATGGGGTACTATTCCTCCCACTGACACCAATAATGGGGCACTATTCCTCCCCCTGACAACAATGATGAGGCACTATTCCTCCCACTGACACCAACGATGGGGCACTATTCCTCCCCCTGACAACAATGATGAGGCACTATTCCTCCCACTGACACCAACAGTGGTGTCACTATTCCTCCCACTGACACTAATGATGGGGCACTATTCCTCCCACTGACACCAACGATGGGGCACTATTCCTCCCACTGACACCAATAATGGGGCACTATTCCTCCCACTGACACCAACGATGGGGCACTATTCCTCCCCCTAATACCAAAGATAGGGAACTGTTTACTCCCACTGACACTAAGTCATTTTTTACTCCCACGGGCCACAGTCCGGTCCCCCTAAAGTTTGAAGGACAGTAAACTGGCCCTTTTTCTTAGAAAGTTTGGAGACCCCTGCTTTAGATGAACTCTGTCATCAGCCTTAAGCAACTTGCACCAATTTTGTAGGACAGTCCTTGAGAGACTCTAGTCTAGATCTACCCTGCTGACTTTCAGGCTTACATCTATGAATGCCGTGTGCGCTTAGATTATCTTCCATCTACAGACACAATTTCATTCAGGCTGCAGCAGGCTGGACCTCTAAATGTTAAAGAGAATGCCTGCCAAACTTTTTTTCCTCAGTTTTGGAAAGGTAGGAGAGAAGTTAGATTTCCTGTCACATTCTTTCTGCTCAACAATATATGCATTAATAGAGTGCTGTACCCAAAACAGGAGAGATACGACTTTTAATTCAGTTTGTAGAGGCATTTCTATTGTGAGTCCAGAAATTTTTTATTGTACATGACAGAAAGTCACAAAAAAAACAATTTGTTTTGGGGTCCTAACACCGCAACAAACCCCCTTCCTTTCATGGCTTAGATTTTGAGAGTAACTAGGGAAATTACTGGACAGCATATTGTGCTCATTCATAGTTAGTTTTATATATATATATATATATATATATATATATATATATATAATATATATATTTATCTACAACTTTGTTTCCTGTTATAATCTCCCTATCTACTGTAAGTACCTAAGCCAGCTTTTCTTAATCTTTCATCCCAGAGGTACCCCTGAAATAATTTTCAGATCTCAAGGCACCATTACTAAATCCACTTCATTAGGGGTCAAATGGGAAAATTTCCCTTGCATTGGTGGTCAGGAGGAATGCAACCCTTACAGTGGTGGTAAGAATGTTACCCTTAAAGAGAGCTAAAAAGATCATTAGTATCATGCTTCAGGCTCTGCCTATTGGTGTTGACCCTGGAACTATGCAGACACCCTCAAATGGGAGGTCAATTAGCTACATCTCAAGGAACCCCTAGCAACCTCTGGAGGAACCCCAGGGAACCCTAGCTGGGAATGATTAACCTAACCAGAATAACCATTAAGAAGAAGGGAGTACTGAGCCTCTGAAACATGGTGGCTTTTTTGTGACCCTCTGTTGTAGGCAATAAAGATTTATGTACTCATATCTTTGGCGCTCTTATCCATTTCACATACTTTAGGCTTTCATTGCTATCTGGGGCTCTGTTAGAACCCCAATCAGATTTTTAAGTTTGTATGTGTCCCTATCATAGATTTTCCTTGACTTCCTGTGTGGTAAAACTGTTGTTAGTGGGACAGAAAGTAAAGGTAAGTCTTTCTAAAAAAAAAAAACAGACAGTAATTGTAATCCTTCTCCAATCTATCCAAAACCGGAAAGAAAGGTTTTTGGCTGGACATAATTAATTAATTCCATTTTATTGCACCAGAAAAAAAAGGACGTAAAAAAAGGAAGTTTTATTAAGAAGCACTCTAATGCTCACATGACCAGTCCTATCATTTGATCCTCTGTCTCTTGTAACTTTCAATGGTTGGCAGTTCATGGTAACCATACTGCACTGAATAATTCTGCTGTGAACAAAACATTCTAGAGAATCTATTAGTAGAGCGTGTCACAATTCTCCGTGCAGTATATTAACAATTCTGTCAGTTTATGAAAATTAATGAAAATCCTTTTTAATTTTGAGAAGAAAGTTTATCATCCATATTTGTATGCAAATTCTTCTATCGTGTTGCAGCATAAGATACCAGCTTCCAAATATCACCTATAAAACCTGCGAGTCTTTCCTCAGAGTGAAAAAAAAAGATACTGACAAATTCTAAGTAACTGGCTCTTTTAGGTAAGGTTAAAGGGATATGTTACATAGTGCATAATAAAATATGGCTGAAAGGAGTTCTGTGACACGTTACAGGAAAAAGAGAAGTGCCACGCATTACTTGTATAAGATAAGACCTTTTTACCAGATATTACTGAAGTCAGAGGAGTTTTATTCCAAATATTACTGCAGTGTAAAGAGTTCTAAGCCACATACCACTGCACTTAAAGGGCCTCTATCATTGGCATGGGGCAGATTCTGTGTTATCATATTACTGGAGTAAGAGGGATTTTATGCAACCTATCATTGGGCATGGTTCTGTGCTACATATTACTGGGTTAAGCGTTTTTTTGCCAAATAATAATGGAGTGGTGGGGTTTAACCACATATTATTTAAGTGGGAGGGCTTTTGTGCCACATGCAGTATTACTGGGGTGGGAAAGATTCTGGGGCACATCTAACTGGGGTGGGGCAGGTTCCAGGACAAATATTACTGGGGTGGAATAGGCTCTGGGAAAGATATTATTGGAATGGGACACCTACTATCATTCTTGGTGATTTTAACATCCATATTAATTTTACCACCACAGCTACCTCTCGGCTTCTCAACCTAACCTCATTTTTTGACCTAACACAATGGCCGCACACTGCTATTTGCTCTGATAGCAAGAACCCTTGACCTTGCATAATCTCACCTCTGCTCTCCTTGCAACCTCTGCAAAACTCCCTTTTCCTCTCTATGAGCACACACTTATTAGTTTCCCGTTGACCGTCTCTTCAACCCCCAATTATTTCAACCAGCAGTTACCTGTAGAAACCTTTGCCACATCAACCTTCTCTTTTCTATTCTGCTCCTGACTAACTCTACAACAAAATCTTGCCCATCTCCACCCTATCTTCAACTACGTATCTCTTCAACCTGCACACAGTTACCTGTAGAACCCTTTGCTAATTTTACCTTACCTGCTCTATTCAGCTACTAACTATATCTACGACAATATTTCACCCCCTTTCCTGTCCTGGCCACTTCTATCTACAACAGCTCACTCGCTTCATTCCTGGATACGCTTGTCTCTCACTACACACAGAATTAAGCCTTGTACACACAAGCCGATTGTCGTACGACCGCACATCCAACTTTTGTCCAAATTGGCTGCCGGCGGTTTTGTCTAGCGTACTGACGGTAGTCAAGTAATCGTCCAACAAAGCCGAACATAGTGACGTGTTACAAGCGTATAAAGAGGAAGTTCAGATGAATGTCGCCCAACGCTTTGTTGGGCCAACAAAACTTTTCTAGTCTTGTCAGCCAGCTTCTGTTGGACGACAATTGGAAATTGGCTGTCGAATCGTGCGTACTAAAGTTTAGATTATCGGCCAACAGGCTGTTGGATAACTGTTGTTGGCCAACAATCGGACCGTGTGTATGGGCCTTGAGGCAATGATCACTACAACCCTGGCAAACAGATGAAACCAAAATTCTGATATAGCTGTAATCTTGAACAGGTGTGGCATAAAACCTGCAAGGCCATGCCCTGTATAAAGCTGCCCTCCTAAAATATAATATAAATCCTTCCTTAATGCTGCCAACAGACCTCTCACACCCTCTCATTCAGTCCTTGTTAATTATTTTCTAACTTTAACTCTCTACTTTATCCGCACTGCAACCACCCATTAACTCATTTATTGCCCAGGATATTGCCAATCACTTCAAAATCAAGATACTGTAGATGCAATTAGATCTTCACTGTCCAGTTACCCAAGTGACATACTGTGTCTACTGCCACATTCAATAGTTTCCTCATATGACCCTGTAATTACAGAGGAGGTTGCTAAACCACCATACTTAAAAAGCCATCACTGGAATTCACCAGTCTGAACAACATAAGACCCATCTCATTGCTCCTGTTTACTTCCAAACTTCTACAACATCTAGTTTACAACCGTCCAAGCTGCGAACTTACTAATAACAAGCTTCTTAACCCCTAAGAGTCTGGCTTTTGCCTATAAGGGTCTTTTCACACATACGGAGCACATTTTGACAGGCTCCGCTGCTCAGCGGGGATCCATCTGTTGATCCCACTAAACAGGCAGATGACAGGTCCATCTCTGCATAGTGCAGAGACGGACCTGTCAGAGCTCCGCTCTCCTCTATGGGAGATCGGATGAACATGGACCGTATGTCCGTTTTCATCCTATCCCATCAGCCAGGCAGATGGAAAATAGGGTTTCCATCCGTCTGTATTTAGCGGATCGGAGCGGAACGGATGTCAGCGGGCATATCACCGCTGACATCTGTCTCTCCATAGGAGTACATGGAGTGTCCATTCAGGTCCTCCTGAAAAACTGACAGGCGGACCATATGTGTGATAGGACCCTTACACTTATGGACTACATACATAGTCCATAGGTGTGAAAGGACCCTTACACTCCACAGAAACTGCCCTCCTAAAACTTACTAACAACTTACTAACTGCTAAAATCAATGGCCACTGTTCAGTACTCTTAGTATTAGACCTTTCTGCTGCCTTTGACACAGTTGACTATCCACTCCTTCTCAAAAAAACTCCAGTACTCCAGTTCTTCCAATTCCTCCAACTCTGGTTGGTCTTCACGACTTTGCTCTTTCTTGGTTTTTCTCCTATTTAAGCACTCCTTCAGTGTCACCTAAAACTCACTCTTCTCTTCCTTTTACCCTAGGAGTCTCTCAAGGTTCTGTCTTCAGACCCCTTCTATTCTCTATCTACACCACCTCTCTAGGTCAGTTGCTAACCTCGCATGGCTTCAGCTTACTCCTTTATTCTCTCTGCACATCACTAATTTACTAACTGATTATCATTAATAAGTAACTATCTAAAACTAAAGTTTTCAAAAACTGAAATAATATTTTTTTGCCCTATGCCCCTTCCCCAAACATTTCCATGAAGTTCAATAGCATAACCACCCCCCATGCCAGGGTACTAGGTGTAATACTAAACCTCCCCTTTTAGCCACACAGCCAACCACTGCTTAAAACTTGTCACCTTCACCCCTGTAACATTTGTATCTTCTTAACCAATGTCACTACCAAGTTACTAATTCACTCACGTGTTATCTCTCACCTGACTATTGCAACTCTAACCTCATTGGCCTCCCTATACACAGGCTAGTCCCACTTTTATCATGAATGCTGCTGCCACTCATCCACCTTACCAAACACTCAGTGTCTACCACCCCTATCTGCCTATCCCTCCACTGGCTTCCAATAACCCAGAAAATAAATGTACAAATACTAACAACAAGTCATCCACAACTCTGTTCCCAGATACAACAACAACCGTGTCTCAAAATATCACCAAAAAGATATTCTTCAAAAATATGCTAAGGTAAGTTTGTTGGTGAGCTAGAAGACTGCCCCAATCCTAGAAATGGTATCCAGTGAACTAACCCTTTATACGGGACTATAAAAGGCATAGGATTACACAAAAAGTATTTAAAAAATAACAAACTTTATTTATATGAATACAAAATAAAGAGTAAAACCAAAGCCACTTATTTGTGGTTTTACTATTTTATATTGTATTCATATGAATAAAGTTTGTTATTACTTGAAGAAAAAACTTTTTGTGTACTCCTATGTCCGTTGTGGTCCCATATAGAGGGTTGGTTCACTGGATAAAAGGTATTCTTCATCCTCCCAAGACCTCCTGCTCTTTAGTACCCTTATCCCCTCCCCTCAGGACTTCTCGGGAGACTCTTCCATCCTATGGAACTCCCTGCCACAACATGTACAGCTATTTCCTACTCTGTCTGCCTTTAGGTAATCCCTGAAAACTCATCTCCGCAATGAAACCTATCCCTCCTCCACCTAACAAATGGAATTTAATTTTTTCGATCAACTCATCCCTCACAGTTATTACCTTTTGTATCACTTGCCCTTCCCTTTTGGATTGTATCATGAGCAGGGCCTTCCTTACCCTCTTGTCTTGAATGGTATTGCAATCTTACTGTCCTCCTTTATTTTATAATGTGCTGAGGAAGCTTTTGGTGCTATATAAATCATGTATAATAATAATGTACAGTTAATATTAACAGATCACTGGGTTAGGATAGGTTCTGGGACATGTAACTGATGTTTCCTGGTGTGGGATAGGTTTAAGACACATATTACTTGAGTGGTATAGGTTCTGGGGCACATAAACCTGAGGTGGGATAAGTTCTGTGACACATTTTACTGTAGTGGGATAGGTTTGAGACATATATTACTAGAGGAGTAAGGCTCTGGGGCATATAAACCTGGGGTGGGATAGCTTTTGTGACATACGTATATTACTGTAGTGGGATAAGTTTGAGACACGTATTACTTGAAGGGTAAAGGTTCTGGGGCATATACTCTGGGGTGGGATAGGTTCTGGGACACATATTACTAGTGGGGAATATGTGTGCACAGTGGGATAGGTTCTGGGCCAAATGTTATTGGGGTTGGATAAGGTTAGAGGGATCATTTTACTAGGGTGGATAAGTTCTGCAACACATTTTAAAGGGGTTGGATAGGTTCCATGCTGCATATTACTTAGGTGCAGAGGTTTTGTGGCACATAGTACATAGGATGGAAGAAGGGATTGTTTTTATGACTAGAACAGGTGTCTCCAAATTTTCTAAACAGAGGTCTAGTTTACTGTCCTCCAGACTTTATGGGGGCCAGACTGTTGCCATTGGAAGCACAAATTGTCCTGGCCTCAGTGGGAGTAAACAATGCATCTTCGAAATTAGTGGGAGGAATATTGTCCTATCGTTGGTGTCAGTGGGAGGAATAGTGTCCCATCGTTGGTGTCAGTTTGAGGAATAGTGCCCCATTATTGGCGTCAATGGGAGGAATAGTGCCCCATCATTGGCGTCAATAGGATAAATAGTGCCCCATCGTTGGTGTCAGTGGGATTAATAGCGACCAATCGTTGGTGTCAGTGGGAATAATAGTGCTGCATTGTTAGGGTCAGTGGGATTAATAGTGACCCTTTGCTGGAGTCATTGGGAATAATAGTGCCCCATTGTTGGTGTCAGTTTGAGGGAATAGAGCCCCATCGTTGGTGTCAATGAGAGAAATATTGCCTCGTTGTTGGTGTCAGTGGGAGGAATAGTGTCTCATATCAGTGACAGGAAAAGTGCACAAGGGCCGGATAAAGGCAAGCAAAGGACCGCATCCGGCCCCCCGGCCACAGTTTGGAGACCCCTGGACTAGAGAATAAGATATTTCTGTGCCACCATTTAGCCAACTCAGATGGAGTTTTGCATAGCAAATGCTTAGCGTACACATTAATCATGATTGTCTCTAGTATTCCCCAATGATTGCCTATCTTCTGCTTCTTTAAAAATTAGCCACAACTTAATAAGTTGATAAATCTGTCGAATTGAAGGTGGCTAGCTCTAAATTTGAACCAGGAAACCAGCATACCCAAATAAATGGCTGGAGTTTATCGAAAGCAACTTTTCTGTTCAATCATTTTGTGTTGTTCCATACCCTGTAACTACCCATAACCAATGTTTTATTTTTTTTTTAACTTTCCCACCTGGATATTATTTTCTCCTACTTCCACATTTCAACTAAGTAACCAGGCTCACTGCATTCCTGCATGAACTCTCCCTGCTCTGATCTGTGCCACGTAACCATGACAGGCCTACCTGTTTGATAACAAGCATGTTATGAAATGAAATGACCGGGAGTTCTGCCAAAAAGTGCATACACGCTATAGCGTCCGGACCTAAAAAGCTTCTAAATTGCATATTATTTCGTCTCCTTATGACAGCTGTCAGGATGGAACTACAGAAAACGTATAATAGCCTGTACTATATAGACATTTTGTAATAATCTGGTCTTGAGTTCATCTTTCACATAGAACAATTTAGACAATAAATTAGACCTTCAAAGTCTTAGACACACAAAGAACAACTGAAAAGAAGATGGTTGGGTGGTATGAATTTATTGAAATAAAACAATATTCTGAGTAAGTACCGTATTCCCAGGAAGGGTTCTCTACAGGTGGCGAACAGGAGCTGAAGCCATCTTTTCCCCATCTCATTCACATTTATGCATGAGATGGGGAAAAGATGGCTTCAGCTCCTGTTCGTCACCTGTAAAGAACTCTTCCTTGCCTCTATGATTAAGCCCCGAAAAGGGCAAAACACGTCTGAGGAGTTCTCTACAGGTGAATAGGAGCTATAGCCATCTTTGACCCACCTCTTCGAAAATTTTGCAACAGGGAGTCGGTGTCTGTGTGCAGACAGCCACCATTTTGTTGAAGTCTACTGGAGCCTGACAAGCCAATCCTGTCTGTCTTTTCACATGCTGATCCAACTGACACAGGTTTCGAGCGGTACTATTTTCATTTGTTTGGGCTACATCTGCGATAAGTATGTCATTACATAATTTTGACTTGAGATAAATTCTGTGTGCAGACAGCCACCATTTTGTTTACAGGTGCCTGACAAGCCGATTCTGTCTGTCTTGCACTAGTCGGCCCCAATATTTAATATAGAACTGCATCGTTTTTGTAATGCATTTTTGGAAGTTGGAGCTTTTAGAGCTATTCAATTTCAGTCCTCCAGAAATGAGCTAGAACTGGGAACAAGTATAAAGGATTTCACTGGCTGATTTCTTGTTCCAGGTTGCTAGCTAATTTGATAATAAAGCAAGGATGGGTATGGGCAGCCCAGAGCTTGAACCTGTAAAAAGAAAGGTGGTCATGGCAACTCCAATATGTTTTTCCTTGAACCTGAGTTGGAGAAGAGTGTAGAAGTGCAATAATTAGTAGGTGTATTTTAAGGACACTGTTTTATCTAAACCTGCAGAGAAGGCCAAAGAAGAAAAGGTTAGCCACTTGTCCTAACATAATGATGAATAATAAGCATTTGTCTGCAAAATAAAATTGATAAAGAAGGAGAATATATATATATATATATATATATATATATATGAAGCGGTTCTTCAGCCCCCCCCCCCTAAAAAAAAATTAAAGTCAGCAGCTGCAAATACTGTAGCTCAGGGTTTCTCAACCAGGGTTCCATTGAACCCTTGGGTTCCTTCAGAGGTTGCTAGGGGTTCCTTGAGCAATAACCAATTTCTGTATCTCTGACACCACTGACACCATCAATCTTTTTAGTTATCTGTAAGGGGGTAATTCTTCCCAATGGTCATGGATGTAAGGAGCTCTCCCTACTGACCATCACACTAATGTATCAGGAGTTGTAGATATAGTAATTATTAACAAGGGCTCCCTTAAACAGGAAAGTTATTTCAATGGTTCCTCTGTGTTGAAAAGGTTGAGAAAGGCTGCTGACTTTTAATAAAAGGACACTTATTTGTCCAGGGATCCAGCGATGTCCTCATCTGGGCCTGTTCTTTGCCAGTCTTCGGGTCCCTGGCAACGCCATGCTAATTGTAGGAAGCCAGCTGTGACTCCTTGTAGCCTCACAGCCGGCTCCCCACTGTGTATATGCAAGCCACGCTGTGCTGTGTGAATGGTCCCGCAGCCTCCTGGGACCTGTGACGTGGCCCAAGCAGCTGTGGGCCTTATGCACAGACATGAGCATAGAATGACTCTGCCCTTTTATCAACAACTGTTTGTCAGTAGTCAGTAGTAAGAATAAAGTCTCTGAGACACAGTAGGGTGCCACCTGTGATTTTCCAGATCTAGGTAAAAATCGGACCAGAGGCGCCAATGAAGACAAAGTTTGATGAGTATTTTTTCATGTTTTTATTAGGTTTTGACCACTGAGTTTGTAAACACAAGTAGCACTCTAGATTTAATCTAAAGACATTTACTTAATATACTGTACCAAAGACAAGCAACATTTCACCTATAACCACCTCCTTAAACAAATATGTTGTGTGAATTTGGGCTGCAAGCTGTGAAACCAACCTAAATAAAGTATTCAGAAAATAATTTACTTCATCTGCAAAGTCAGTGGGATGATCATGTGTCAGGAAATAACTTAAAGCGGAGTTCCACCCTTTTAAAAGTGTAGCTGCTGACTTTTAATAATCAGCCACTTACTTACCTGTCACACGCTCCAGCTATGCGGCCACCCACTCCTCTCCCCCTCCTCCGTGCGCTGCCGGCATAACAAGTGTGGGCGCCCGGCTTTAGCTTCAAAGCCAGGCGCGCACTGCTCATACGCGAGCCGCACTGTCAATGGCCGGTGTATCTTCTGGGACCTGTGACGTGTCCCAGAAGATGGGAGGGAGGAGAGGTGAACTTACTTCCGGCTCCGCAGAGCCAGGAGAGGAAGTGGGAGCTAGATACCTGTAAAAAACAGGTATCCACCCCCCCCCCCGCCCCAAATAAATGACATGCCAATTGAGGATGTCAGGGGGTCACCTTCACTTAAAGCGGAAGTTCCACTTTTGGGTGGAACTCCGCTTTAACAATATACGAGAAATAGATTCAAAAGTTTATCAGATAGTGAATGTTTGATCTCCTCTAAAATCTTACCCTATGAACAGAAACTGAAATCATCGTTATTTCATTTAATTTAGATATAAGTTATAACATTGACCAGAAGTTTCAAGAATAGGTGAGCTTTATAAACACTTTAGCTCCTTTGAAAAATCAAGCCAAATCAAGCAAACTTACAAATACAACTTTTCACTCTTCTCCTACTGTGCTTACAGATTCCTAACAATTCAGATTTCCTTCTCAATTTCCTGATACAAAACACCTAAGTGCACAAAAAAAGTGCATGTGAAAAACACACACAAAGTGCATTTAAAGTTGTGTCTCTTGTCAACCCCCCAAAGAAGTAGGACCCTACCCTGACCCCCCCCCCTCCCCCCCCGGGGCACAAGGCTCCTGACAGGGGCAAGGCTTAACTTGATCCACCTAGCAAAAAGGCCTGGTGTGCCCCCCTCCTCATAGTCAGCCAAAGCCAACCAAGGAGTACTAGGTGAGGGGCTCTCCCAAAAAGAGGAGAGGAAGGAACCTAATGGCCACACATCCTACCCCAAGACTTCAGGTGAGGCCCGAGAACTCACACCCTCCATCCTAGTGAGAAAAAGAAACAAAAGTGATAAACATGAAAAAAAAAAAACATAAAAAAAATAAGTGCCCGTGCTAATGCATAGGTTAGGCATTGAGGCCTGGTAACAAAAATTGCCCCAGACGTAGCCAAAAGGCCCTAACACAAGAGGCGCAGTTCAGAAAAAGCTTTAGTGCCGTGGCCATGTGCTCACTCTCACTGTGGGCTTCCACTGCCCAAGTGATACTAAGAGCACCCCTGGGACGACCAACTCCCAGGGGGCACAGATACCGCAGATTCTCTGCCTTCCCAGCCCACAGCCAGACCAGGTAGACCCATTCAAATCAGGAGGCACTGGGCCAATCCAGTCATCCTGGGGGAATTACTCCCATGCCGCACATCCCAGAAGTAATTCCCCAGGGACAACTGGAGGGGCCCAGTGCCTCCTGATTTGAACTACTTTCTTCAGAATACTGTTCTTGTTGCTAGTAGAGCTATATCAAATAATACATTTAATTGCTTTAGATGTTCCTTTGACTAGTCTATAATTGGCTGGCTGGGATCAGAAAAAAAGAACTGTGGCTTCTCTCTTCAGCTCATCCTCTCAGTGATTTTCCTTTTGTATACGATTCCAGACACTTTGCAGTGAGTAACGATACACTGGTTAGAAATCATGATTTTAGACTGACTGCCACTGTGTCCACTGGGTAATGGGGAGCAACGTGACCAGCTTTAATTATCCCCCCAAAGTTCTGACAGCAAAAAAAGCTGTCACTGTATTCCTAATATTTAACAGATTTAACCTTTGGATAAAGACTCATACAGCTGAATCCCAACACAATGGTTCAGGTACAGCTTTGCTGCCTTGAAGTACCCCAAGAGATATGTGCAAATAGGAAGGTTATCCCCATATGTGTTTGGGTTCCAAGTGCTCTAGTATCCTGCCCAGGTATACACTGGTAGGTTTTCCCCTAAATGCCTAAACTGTGCATGATTTAAGAAGGGACATTAAACTCCTCATGGGTGGGGAATGATGTGAATGGTTCTATAAAATGCTGAGAATCTTCCTGCCCTTTAAATGAATAAAATATTTTAAAGCTGGACTTTGCTCCGATGAAGGGACATTCCCCACTGAAACACGCCAGCCTGGTACTATCATCCCTTTGAACCTGAGGAGTTCTAAGATAGGTTTTCTTCTGGTTACGGGGTTTCATAAAATAATATGATTCACACTGGTTTTGCGGATATATCTTGTATCTTTTATCCTCTAATTTGCGCATTTGCTCCCATTGTTGTTTTTGTTGTTTATTCAGCCACAAGAATGTTTAGGCCGGCCATAGATGGTTTAAATCATGTATTGGCAGGCTGTATGTATCAAGTTAAGTTGGGTTCAACCAGCCTGACGGATTTATTTGTGATTATCACTAGTGGTTGCTATAGCCCCTAGCAATAATTACAGTCTTCTCCCGGTAGGAACGGCTTCCCCCGCTGGGAAAATACAATGTCTCGGCAGAAGAGTATCCCCTTTACGAACTGTCTGTGTTAATGGGGGAATTGTGGTTGCAGGAAAGAAATTTGCACTGTCTATGGCCTGCCTTAGTCTTGGTCTTAGTCTTGAGAGGGCTACAAAACCTGGATTATCCAGTCTGTGTTGCACAGTGGTCATCATCATCAGAGGTAGTGTACCGAGCTTCTTTAGGAACTATTAGGGCTAGGGTGTCAAGTTTTCACTGTCCTTAGTCAAACACCTTTCCTCCAACTAATTGCTGAGTTAGTTTAAAAGAAAACCTAATCCAAATGTCCAAAATACTCACCAAAAGCTGTGGTCATGTAAGATCCCAGGTTTCAAGTCTTTTTTGCAGAGCAGAAGGGTCCTTGTTTCCGAGTGACAAGGACATTCCCCGTTAGATGACCAGCAGTTAAGTCCTCTCATTGTTCAAAAAGGTTGTAGTGGTGTGATGACATGAAGAGGTGACCATTTAGCACGAGTGCAGAATACAGCACTGGATCCAACAGTCCTCACCACTGAAAGCAACACCGGTGGGGCACAGAGACAGTGGAATACTATAAGGTTTTGCAAGGTATTTTGTATTCAAATTACAGCTGAATAGATAAGAGGGGGCTACGAGGGGTGAGAGGATAGTGGGAGGGGAGCTCTGCAATGTAAAATCTCAGGCATGGCCCTGAAGACCTAATTTGTGATGAAATGCGTAGGATGGAGCCTGTTGAGTCATCATCACGCTTTACCAGAAGTGAGCCAGAAGTTCTGAGTTTTTCACGAGAACGGGAATTTACATACAGTGCTGTCCATTTTATTTTATCTGTAAGTGCGATTTTATTCATTTTAGAAGATTGAATTCCTCTTTGGGAACACTTTAATAAGGATTTAATTTTGAGATTTCTGTTTTTTTTAAATTTATATATATTGTTTTTCTGTGAAGAATATCTCATAGCGTGCTAGGGGCTTACATTAATATTGTTCCCACAAGCGCAGTTGCTGTTTTGGGCTGCCGGTAAATACATTCAAACTAACTCTGCTGAAACCAGTGTCTACCAAACAGATTCCAGTATTTTCATAACTAACAACCTTTACAGGGCTAGTTCACCTTTATCAAAAATACCTATGCAACTAAAGGGTGTCAATAGATGAAAGTAAACTGTTCAGCTTTGGCCAAAGTTAAACAATGCTCGAATTTAAGGTGCAGGTTATTTATGTGCCTCCCGAATCCTGGCCAAAAAACTCCCAGAGATGGCATCATCCCGTCCTGCCTTGTTGCTAGGATGTTGCTAAGACACTCCTAGCCAATTAACCCCCCCCCCCCCCCTTGTATCCACTCTGTCTTCCCAGGTGCAGTAGCTTTGAGCTCAGCAATGATGTGACAGAGGAGACAGTAGACACACATATGCAGGGGTTTCAGAGCATGCTTCTGTTATGGTGGTAAAGTAACGGCTGGGAGTATCTTAGCAATGTCCTTGCATATATAGATATATTTATAAAATTTCAATGTAAATCATTTATATTTTATATGTATATCACTTATATGGCCAACAAAAAGAATCCAGGGGCAACCATCTTCTGACTTCTTTGTTAGATGTTTTTTGGGATGGAGGCACCTTGGCTTTTGTGGTAGACCCTTTATTATGCCCAATTGATGTACAGGCAGGCTTGGAAGAAGATATTGTTCTCTTTATGTTTCAGCTAAAGTACAAGAGGCCTTCAGTGCAGAGAGAATGCTCCCTCATATACACCATATGGCCAAAGATTTGTGGACCCTTGAGCACTTTGCTTTTGAGTTAGTTTGACATCCAATTCCAAAACCATGGACTTAAATGGGTCTCTGTGACCACAGCAGCCTTCACATGATTGTGGAGTGTGTCTGTGGGGATTGGTGCCCATTCAGCAAAAAGAGAATTTGTGAGGTAAGGTCCTCAATGGCATTCCCATTCATCCCAATGGTGTTCAGTAGGGTTGAAGTCAGGGCTCAGTGTAGACCACTTGAGTCCCCCCCCCCCCCACACTAAACTTTTAATCCAGCCTTTCTCATTGAAAAATGACCACCAAGCCTCCCCTTGTGGAATGAGAAAATTAACTGGACTCTATTAGGGACCTGGATTATCTGCTGTTGCAGGAAAATGATAGGGAAGTATGGGTTAAGCAAACTTGGACCTCGTGGTCTATGTTCTGTTTTTCTGCAGCATTCCAGGATTGGATCATGGAGGACATTCCCATAGCATCTAGTAAACCATGATGGAGTGCCCACTTCCACTCAAAAACTCCCCCCCTCCAGCATCCCTCTTCCTCTCCTCCCCCTCTTTCCTGCTCCCCCCTTAAATACTTTTGCTGCCTAACTCTTTTCCGATTTCAGCCATAATGGTTTAACTATGATCTCCTTGCCAACTAGCGAACCTGGCAGCCAAGAAACCTAATTTACCGGACAAAGCCACTACCTATTTCGGGTATCTGCTAGAAGCTCCAAGATGGTGGTGCCCAGGTTTTGGCATATTCTATCCTCCCTAATTGTAAGCTGTATGTTTCTAGAACACCTCCAGTGTATACACCTCAACAATGTTGGAAGAACTGATTCCTGATCTCTCTGTAATTATTTTATCTGTCTAAATTGTTATTTTTGTAAGCAAAAATCTGAATAAAATAAGACTGTATTACACCAGCCTTTCTCAAACTTTTTAAAATAGAGGGACCCTTGAATTAACTTTGCAGGCTCAGAGAACCACTCCTAATAACTGCTACAGTCAGGTCCATAAATATTGGGATATCAACACAATTCTAATGTTTTTGGCTCTATACACCACCACAATGGATTTGAAATGAAACAAACAAGATGTGCTTGAACTGCAGACTTTCAGCTTTAATTTGAGGGTATTTACATCCAAATCAGGTGAACGGTGTAAGAATTACAACAGTTTGTATATGTGCCTCCCACTTTTTAAGGGACCAAAAGTAATGGGACAATTGGCTGCTCAGCTGTTCCATGGCCATGTGTGTGTTATTCCCTCATTATCCCATTTACAAGGAGCAGATAAAAGGTCCAGAGTTCATTTCAAGTGTGCTATTTGCATTTGGAATCTGTTGCTGTCAACTCTCAATATGAGATCCAAAAAGTTGTCACTATCAGTGAAGCAAGCCATCATTAGGCTGAAAAAAACAAAACAAACCCATCAGAGAGATAGCAAAAACATTAGGTGTGGCCAAATCAACTGTTTGGAACATCCTTAAAAAGAAAGAATGCACCGGTGAGCTCAGCAATACCAAAAGACCTGGAAGACCACGGAAAACAACTGTGGTGGATGACGGAAGAATTCTTTCCCTGGT
>BLSH010354188.1:86517-99577 GCA_018402905.1 Glandirana rugosa | reverse complement strand
GTAAGTTTTAATAAAATCCCTTTTTCTCTTACGTTCACTGACAGACGCAGCCCTTCATTGACAAGTGGGGATGTCCCAAAGCTGTGTCAGTCAAGAGGGGTGGGTAAACAATAACAACTGTACCCAACAGAATCCTCTCAGGAAGCGCCAGCCGCGCCTACACCGCCGCCTGTAAAACTTTACGGCCAAAAGCAGCATCCGTGGATGGTGACACATCAACTTTGTAAAACTTAACAAAAGTGTGCACCGAGGCCCAAGTAGCCGCCTTGCACCCCTGGGACACCTAAGCCTGGTGTCTGAAAGCCCAGGAAGCGCTAATCGACCTGGTGGAATGAGCCGTGACTGGAAAAGGAGGGACTTTGCCCCGAACAGTATACGCATGGGTCACGGTCTGTCTGATCCAACGGGAATCAGTGGCTGACGAGGCCGCCAACCCCTTGCGCGGGCATTCTGTCAGCACAAACAACCCATCAGACTTCCGAAAAGAAGCTGTAGCCGCCAAATACACCCGCAAAGCCCTCACGACATCCAAAGAATGTAATTCAATCTCATTGGGATGCGACGGGTGGGGACATAATGAAGGGAGAACAATATCCTCATTAATGTGAAAAGAGGGAACCACCTTCGGTAGAAACGAAGGTGAAGGTCGCAGGACCTTATCCTTATGAAGGACCAAGTAGGGAGACTTGTAGGACAACGCCGCCAACTCAGACACGCGCCTAGCTGATGTAATGGCCACCAAGAAAGCCACCTTTTGGGACAGCAATTGTAAGGGAATGTCCCTGATCTTCTCATATGGCGGTTTCTGTAGTACAGAAAGTACCAAGTTCAAATCCCACAGCGCCAAGTGCGACCGTACCTGAAAAGCCACATGGCGTACACCCTGTACAAATGTAAGTATCAGCGAACGTGACACCAAGGGACGTTGAAAGAGAATCACCAGAGCCGAAATCTGACCCTTGAGGGTACTCAATGCCAATTTGTTATCCAGGCCTTGCTGCAAAAAAGCCAGCACCCGGGACACAACATAAAAGCAAGGGTTCCAACCTCCCGCCTCACACCAGGCAATATAGGCCTTCCAGGTGCGATGATATATCTTGCGCGAAGTAAACTTACGTGCCTTAAGCATAGTAGGGATCACGGAGTCAGAGACACCCCTATCCCTCAACACCTGGGACTCAATAGCCAAGCCGTCAAAGCCAGCGAGGGTAAAGCAGGGTGCAAGATGGGTCCCTGTGACAGCAGATCTTCACGTAGCGGAAGACGCCAGGGAACATCTGTCACCATCCGCACCACGTCGGTGTACCAAGGGCGCCGAGGCAAATCCGGAGCTACCAGGATTGTCGGAATCCTCTCCGCTTCTACCCTGCGCAGTAGCCGCGGTAGAAGCTTGAGGGGAGGGAAGGCGTACAGGAGCCGGTACCGACCCCAAGGCGCTACCAACGCGTCCGTGGTGGCCGCTAACGGATCCCTTGTTCTGCACACGAAGGTCTGCACCTAGTGATTGGACCTGGACGCCATTAGATCGAAGTCTGGCGTGCCCCACCTGTGGCAAATCTGTCGGAACACCTCTGGATGTAGGGACCATTCCCCCTGATCCAGCGTCTGGCGACTGAGAAAGTCCGCCTGACAATTTTCTACGCCCGGAATGTAAATGGCGGAGATTGCCAGCACGTGAAGTTCTGCGCATCGCAGAACGAGAGCCGCTTTTGCAGCTGCTGCCAAGCTCCTCGTTCCGCCCTGATGGTTCACGTACGCCACTGCCGTGGCATTATCCGACTGAACCCGAACCGGGAGGCTGCGCAGCCTTACTGTCCAGTGGGAGAGGCAGAGCCTGATTGCCCTCAGCTCCAGCACATTTATCGGAAGGCGGGATTCCTGCGCCGACCAACGGCCCTGAGCAGACAGTTGCCCCAGGACCCCCCCCCCCCAGCCTGATAGGCTGGAGTCCGTCGTGACTATCGACCAATTCAGGGGGAGAAACAGCTTTCCCAACTTTAGGACCAGGGCCCGAAATCACCAGGTCAACGATCCCCTGGTCTGATAATCCAATCTGATCAGCTGGTCCAGGGACAGCGGAGACTTGTCCCACCGTGACAGAATGGCTCGCTGTAAAAGCCAAGTGTGACTCTGGGCGTAAGGTATCACCTCGAAGGCTGAGACCATGAGCCCCAACATCCGCATACAGAACCGTAAGGAGGACCACTGGCGTGAAAGCAGGGTTCGCACCGCTGCTTGCAGCGTCAGTAACTTGGCCGGCGGTAAGAACACCTTTGCCTGCTCTGTGTCCAGGATCAGACCCAGATATTCCAGTCGACAGGACGGGGTCAACATCGACTACTGCAGGTTGATCAGCCAGCCGAAGTCTTTCAACGAGGCCATGGTGATAGTCACATTCTCCTCCAGGGCCGAAGCAGACTCCACTCTCAGGAGTAAGTCGTCGAGATATGCTACCACTGCAATGCCTCTCTGCCTCAATAGCGCCAGCACCGGAGCCACCAGCTTGGTGAATGCCCGAGGAGCCGAGGCCAGACCGAAGGGAAGTGCCACAAATTGGTAGTGTAGATCCCCCACCGCGAAGCGCAGAAAGCGCTGGTGTCAGGGACAAATGGGAACATGGAGGCACGCGTCCCTGATATCCAGAGACGCCATGAAGTCCCCTTGGTGCAGGACGACCGAACAGACAGATTCGATCCTGAATTTCCAAGCTTTCACAAAGTGGTTTAGCGCTTTTAGGTCCAAAACCGGCCTGACTCCACCCTTTTTGGGCACCACAAAGAGATTTGAATAGAAGCCGTGGAACCTTTCCAGCGGAGGTACCGGCACAATTACCCCTTGGTCGGAGAGCGTCTGAACAGCCCCTAGGAGAGCCTCTCGAGGCCCATGAAGGAGTCTCAAGTTTGATGGGAAGAACCTGTCTGGGGGTAGAGTGCTGAACTCTATCCTGTACCCGGAGGACACCACTTCCTGCATCCACCGGTCGGAGATGCGGGCAGTCCACCTGTCTGCGAACCCCAGAAGTCATCATGCGGAAGAGGACTTTTCCTCTGTCTTTTCATTCTTGCGCTGCCAGGGCCGCTTACCGGACCCCGTGGCAGAGTTGCCGGGCCTTGAGCCCGTGCACGCTGCGCCGGGCGCACAAAAAAAATGCTTCCGGCCCTAAGATGCAGGACCCTGCTTAACGGCGGAATTCCACTGCCCCACGGAGCAACCAGGAGAGTACCCAGGAGGACTGCACCCACCGCTACCGACACCCCAGGGAGAGCCAGCCATACTTGCTGTTTAATAATTGCCCTTCAAGCGCTGCGTCCCAGTAGGAGTGCTTGACCGCCTGTCAGGAGCCTTCACCGCCACTGTGCCTTCACCGCTGTCTCAGAGGAAAAGAGGAAGAAAAGGCGCCAGCCGCACGTTTTCTTCAGCAGGCACATCAAAAATGGTCGCCGAGCGGTCACAAGAGGCCGAAATAGTCCACAAAATGGCCGCAGCTACGGCAAAATGGCAGCGATCCGCCACAAAATGGCGGCGGATCGCCGCATGGCATTTTTTTGCGCGGGGGTGCGATGCGGGAAGGGGGGGAGGGGGGCAAAAACAGACCAAAACAAAAAGGGGAACCTGTAGCCCTGAACCCTCCACCGGCCGGCATAGTCTGCAAAAACGCCCAGCCCCCCCACCTCCGCACCCCCAGGGGGGGGAGAGAGGGGGTCACTCACCAATCCGACGGGCGTAGCGGGTAGCCACCCAGTAGCAGACCTTCCTCCCATCAGGTGGGGAGGGATGCTGCAGGCCAAGCGCCCCTGGATGCGAGCACAGCCCGGTCACTGGACGGAAGTGGGGGTCACCCACTAGCCTCCCGCACGGAACGGGTACGATGCGGCGGACTCCGCTAAGGTTACGGGTAGCTTGCATCGGTCGGCCGTGCTGGGGACATTCCAGGATTCGAGATATCCTCTATGACCCAGCCGGCTACTTGATAGCAGTCTTCATCAAATAGCTTGAGAAAGCAAAAAGGCAGGGAACCAGGTCTAACTCCTTGCACTAGGCATAAAAAACTGATATGCTATGCAGAGCTGGGGGGGTTATATGCTGGAGTGAGGACGGCCCCCTGGGAGGGGTCAGCTTGCTTTTTTTCTGTTTGCCTAGTCTACTCCTGGTAGGATGTGCATAAACCCCACTTGTCAATGAAGGGCTGCGTCTGTCAGTGAACGTAAGAGAAACAGAATATTTTGAAAGAAAAACTTAGTTTCAGTTATAAAGTTTTGCAAACAAAAATAAACTTTCTTCTTAAATTTAGGCCAAAATGTCTTTGGTAAAAAAAAATCCCAATAAGTGTGTATTAATTGGTTTGTTTAAAAGTTATAGACTCTACAAATGACAGAATATATATTTGAAAATTGATCAATGCTGATGTACTGACGGTCTATCTCATTTCTGGAGGCACTAAAATGCCAGGATAGTACAAATACCCCCCAAATTACCCCTTTTTGGAAAGCACACAGTCCAAGGTATTTAGTAAGAGGCATGGCAAGTTTTTTGAAGTTGTAACTTTTTGTCCCAATTTTTTAGAAAATGAAGAATTTTTTTTTTTTACATACTGTCACCAGTGCAGTACAGCGTCATTATATAACTGGTGAGGTGGTGATCAGGGACACTGACTGGTGACAGTATGTAAAAAAAAAAAAATAATTGTCTTACCATTTTTTTTACACTCTCATCAGAATAGTTCAGTGTCACCATAGTGACGCTGTATTACTCTGTGGAGGTGATCAGGAATTATTTTTTTTTACACTGATTGCTTGTTACATTGTTGATCACTGTCATGAATGGCTTTCATTCATGACTCATTGTTTACTAATGTGATTGGCCCACAGCTATCACATGGTACAGGGTGCTGCGATTGGCCCAGGGAACCATGTGATCACTGGTGGCCAATCACACACAGTAGTAAACAATGATGTCATGAATGGATTCCATTCACGACTATTGTTCACTAGGTGTCACAGCGATCACATGGTATCTGGGCCACTCACAGCTGCCCGATACTGACCACCACAGTCCACTGTGCCCGATGGACACAGCCATTGCAGATCGCACTGCTACACATGAGCAAAGCGACGCACTGTTACATTGCTGAGCCTGGGGGAGACGTCCTGCTGGTGGTCGGCATGTGGTTAATTTAGTAGAATGATGGTAGGCTAGAACCCCTGTCAGATTTTTTTTTTCTGGTCTGTGTCTCTGCTGCAGATTTTCACTCACCTTTGTTGAAACTGTTGTCAGCAGGACAGTAAGTAAAGGAGAAATCTCTCTGAATAGCAGCAAAAGAAGAACAGGGTTGTAATCCCTTCTTACTGTATTCAAAGCTAGAAAATACATTTATTGGCTTGACATGCACTTTAACCAGATGCTGACCACCCCACGCATTTACTGCAGCAGGACGGCTGCTCTGGGCAGAATCACGTAACTGTACACGATTCTGCACTTCCCGGGTCTGAGGGGCGCACATGGCGACCTGCTCCCGCTGTGATTGGACACAGCGAGAGCCAATCAGCGGGACCAGGGGCTGCGATGTACACCGGGACCAATTGTTCAGGAGGCAAGCAGAACGGCGATCTGCCTATGTAAACAAGGCAGATAGCTGTTCTGTGACAAGGGAGTGCAGGGATCCTGTCTTCCTGCTAAGCATCAAGATGGATCTCTGCCTTCCCAATTTGTCTGCCGCAATGTCGCCGCCCCCACTACTGATCGCCGCCATTTCTAGTAAAATAAATTAATAACAATTCCAAAAATATATCCCATAGTTTGTAGATGCTATAACTTTTGCACAAAACAATCAATTTACGCTTATTGGGGTTTTTTAACCAAAAATATGTATCAGAATAAATGCTGGCCTAAATTTGATTATTTACAATTTTTTTATTGGATATGTTTTACAGCAGAAAGTAAAAAATATAGTTTTTTTTTCAAGATTGTCGGTCTTTTTTTGTTTATAGCGCAAAAAAATAAAAACCGTGATCAAATACCACCAAAAAAAGCACTATTTGTGGGAAAAAAAGAACATATATTTTATCTGGGTACAGCGTCACACGGCCGCGCAATTGTCCGTTAAAGTAACATGATACCGTATAGCAAAAATGGCCTGGTCATGAAGGGGGTAAATCTTCCGGACCTGAAGTGGTTAAACAAACTCTGTCCTTTTGTCCATGAAAGCTGAATTCCAGGGAAATTAAAAATTTACCCTTGCAGTGGGAACCCCCCTTTCACCCCCCAGCGGACGCATACGGCAAAAGTTAAATGATTATTTATGCCTAGGGTACCCACTGTAATGTGGCTTTACTTACCTTACCCCTTGCTTTCCTGGCAACCAGTGCGCTCCTCTTTCCTCCGATGTTCTGAAATGTGGGCGGACCCTCGGCCTCCTCTCGTACAAGGCAGGACTGCTGGTCCTGCATTGTATCTGATGACATCAGAGTGGGACTGACAGACAGAGCATTGTCTGTCGGTTGCATGCAGAGGAGAAGCCTGCAGAAGTGAGAGATAAGGTAAACAAAAAAAGTCTTCATAATGATACCCTAGGCAAGAAAACAAGCATTTAACCCTTGCAGGGCAGGGGGAGAGCTACTACATGGGTAGATTATTAATTTCACCAGCGTTAGCCTTTAAAGGGCAAAGTGACAGAGTCTCTAGAAAGTCCATGCAAAGCCTATCCTCCACACTTCTGCCATGCCCCTTTGCTGTTCCTTCCTCTATTGGAGGAAGGAACTTATTGTGTGACCTCCATGTCAGCTGGCATTGGGACTTGCAAAGGGTTGAGGATGTCCTCCTATTGTGACAATATAAGAACTTGGCAATTAGCTCTCACCTTTAAGCATTGCATCCTGGGTGGAGATCACATGCCATCTTCCCCCATACCTGGCAGGATCGGGCATATTGTGAGAGCTCCGAGAGTGAGAAAAGTGAGAATGATTGGGTCAGGGTTGGGCCTTTAACAGTCTTTGCCCTGGGTTAGAATAAAGCTGTGCTTTGCCAAGGCAAGATTAAAGCTCCAAGTATTCCACTGGTCACACACTATATTACCAAAAGTATTGGGCACTTGCCTTTACACACACATGAACTTTAATGGCATCCCAGTCTTAGTCCGTAGGGTTCAATATTGAGTTGGCCCACCCTTTGCAGCTATAACTCTTCTAGGAAGGCTGTCCACAAGGTTTAGGAGTGTGTCTATGGGAATGTTTGACCATTCTTCCAGAAGCCCATTTGTGAGGTCAGGCACTGATGTTGGACGAGAAGGCCTGGCTCATAGTCTCCACACTAATTCATCCCTGAGGTATTCTATTGGGTTGAGTTCAGGACTCTGTGCAGGCCAGTCAAGTTCCTCCACCCCAAGTTTGCTCATCCTCGTCTTTATGGACCTTGCCTTGTGCACTGCTCCAAATCATTTGGTGGAAGGGGGATTATGGTGTGGGGTTGTTTTTCCAGGGGTTGGGCTTGGCCCCTTAGTTCCAGTGAAGGGAACTCTTAAGGCGTCAGCATACCAAGACATTTTGGACAATTTCATGCTCCCAACTTTGTGGGAACAGTTTGGGGATGATCCCTTCATGTTCCAACATGGCTGCTTGTTTTGTCAAGGGGGGATCCATCACTCCAGTGGCAAACGGCGCTCCCCCACTATCCAGCAGTGGACTGTTCCTGGTGTATTCACATCCACATCGGGACTATGGACATGGTAACGTCAAGAACAGTCCACTGCACAAGACTGCTAGACTGCGGGCGGAGAAGCAGGAGCCGCAGGGACCGGTCTTGTGCTGGGAAAATCTGAGAATTAGGTATGTGTATCTCCACTCACCAATCCCCTAGACCAGGGGGCCTCCAAACTTTCTAAACAAAAGGCCAGTTTACTGTCCTTCAGACTTTAGGAAGGCTGGACTAGGGCCAGTTGGAGTAGAAAATGTCCTGGCGTCCAGTTGTAGTAAACAATGCCCTATCTTTGGTGTCAGCAGGAGGACTAATGCCCCATTGTTGGTGTTAGTTGGAAGAATAGTGCCCTATAGTTGGTGTTAGTTGGAAGAATTTTGCCCCATTGTTGGTGTTAGTTGGAAGAATAGTGCCCCACTGTTGGTGTCAGTGGAAGGAATAGTGCCCCTTCCTTGGTGTCACTGGGAGGAATTATGCTCCATTGTTGGTGTCAGTGGATGGAATAGTGCCCAAAGGGTCGCATCTGGCCCCCGGGCCACAGTTTGGAGACCACTGCCCTGTAAAAGAAAGAAGCAGTTAACCCCAGCAGTGCGGGCACAGCCTCACTGCATGGGGGAAAAAAAAAATTTTGTTTGGAGTTTAAAAAGGAGCACAGAATCACATTCACTGTGCAATCACAGCTATCTTTGAAAGTGGTTATGTGACTGCACCAATAAACCCAAGGGCAGGAAGCAGTTTTTTGGCACTGCCCTGTAGGCATAAAACATACTCTGTGCTGCCGTTTTCAGCAGTAAGTAGTAAGGGTCAATCAACTGTGTGAGTCTATGGTCAATCACCACTTACCTCTCCAGTCAGGTGGTTCATGTCGGAGGTGGATCCAAGAAAATCCGCAACTGTCCGCAAACTGTCCATATTTGCGGGATGTGACAACAAATTCCTACTGAGCAGTTAGGGTGTTACATTCTGCTTGTCGATGGAAGGTGGGAGGGGCTTCTGTATTTCTGCATCCATCTTCTTCTACTGTGGGAGAGAAATGGACTATTAGTGCTGTGTGTGGAGGCAGATTATTGGGGAACATGTTTTTAGCTGATATGTGACAGGAACCATGAATCAGGCTGAGGCAGAAGTGCAGTAAAAATCACACTTTTTGGTAGAATGGTAAAATAGTACAAACAGAATAAACGTGGTCAAAACATAGCCAGGGTTCGGCAACCAGAGCAGGTAGTCGGAACAAGCCAGTGAAACAGGAATCCAGAGATCAGCGTAGTCAGAAGCAGCAAACAGGATCAAGAAGCAGAAAGGAAGTCAGCAAGGTAAAAGTCAGGAATATGCAGCAGAGAGTATTCGGATATGTTGATCAAAGCGAAGGCACAGGAGATCTGATTCAGGCAGTTTAAATAGCCAGCAAGGCTGATTGACGAGCAGGATATGATCATCAGGTGAGTCACTCTGGAATGATGAGTACTGGCAATTAACTGACAGCTGAGCAGCCTGAGCTCTGAGAAAGGAGGGCTGAGCCCAGCCCTGACAATATGGTGGGGTGTCTATAAACACACACAGCCCAGCTTGGGAGCGCGCCCACACAAATGCCCCCACTGTAGCTGGCTTTCTGAGGCTACACAGCCCCATACACAACAAAATGTGATACTCTGTGTGTTCTGACACCTATCGGAACCAGCATTAACTTTTTCAGCAATCTGGGTAATAAAGCAGCTTTTGGATTTTTTTTTATGCACGCTGAGTAGATCTGAGCGCTTACTATAGCTTGTGTTATATCACCAGATTTGTGTGGAGCATCGAGGCGTTATATTAGATCGGGTGCTGGTACCGAGCCTATTCCTGACATTTGATGTTTACAAGTAAAAATCTGTATTTTTTGCTAGAAAATTACTTAGAACCCCAAACATTATATATATATTTTTTAGCAGAGACCATAGAGAATAAAATGGAGATCATTGCAATGCTTTATGTCACATCGCATTTCCACAGCAGTCTTACAAACGCAATCTTTTTGGGAAAAATACAATTTTATTCAATTAAAAAATAAGAAAACAGAAAAGTTAGCCCAATTTTTTTTGAAAATGTGAAAGAAAATGTTATGCCAAGTAAATAGATAGCTAACATGTCACGCTTTAAAATTGCGTCTGCCTGTGGAGTGGCAACAAACTATGGTACTTAAAAATCTCCATCGGCGATGATTTAAACATTTTTTAAAGTTAGCAGTTTAGAGTTACAGAGGAGGTCTAGTGCTAGAATTATTGCTCTCGCTCTAACGATTGCGGTGATACCTCACATGTGTGGTTTGAACACCGTTTACATACAGTATGTGGGTGCGACTTATGTATGCTTTCGCATCTGCATGCGCACTCGGAGTGATGGGGCGCTTTAAATTTTTTTCTTATTTATTGTACTTTTTAATTTTATACTGTTGCTTTAAAAAAATGTTTTTTGGATCACTTTAATTCCTATTACAAGGAATGTAAACACCCCTTGTAATAGAAATAAGCATGACAGGACCTCTTTAATGTGAGATCTGGAGTCAAAAAGACCTCAGATCTCACATTTACACTTAAAAAGCAATAAAAAAAATTAATTAAAAAATGCCATTTATTTTATTTTTATGCATGAAAATAAATGGGTCCTTTAAGGCCGGAGGGCGGAAGTAATGTTTGGCGTTGCTCCGGTCCTCCAAGGGCATAGGGCAGAGTGGGGGCCATCTTGCCCTCACTCGATTTCCTGCCTATCTCTCCATCGGATAGTTTCTGCCGCTGCTGATCTCTCCGGTAAGCGGCAGAAAGGACCGAGAAGGTGCCCCCCCTCTCCCGCCGCTCATAAAAGTGATCTTGTGGCGAATCTGCCACTGGGACCACTTTTATGAGAAAGGGGATCGCCCACTGTGGAAAAATATACCAGGGTTATGGCAGCTAGCTGCTGCCATAACAACGGTATATAACGTCAAAGTAGCAACATATATACACGGTGGACAGAACTAAACCCATTCATTTCATGGTTTCCTAAAACAGTTACATTGAGGGCCAGTTCACACCACATGCAGTCCAGTGCGTTTTTTTTATCTGCATCAAAAACGCATGGATAGTAGGCTATATGGTTTTCAATGGCATAGTGCACACCATGCGGGCAGTTCCAGTGCATTCCAGTTCCAGAAAAAATAGTAGAATATGCTGCATTTTTCTGTACTGAACTGTACTGGAACATGGTGAAATGCATCAAATACGCACTGAAACGCACCTAAATTCACCAAAAACACACTGGAACACACATGTCCTTTATTTAAGGTTAAAGCGGAGTTCCACCCTAAAGTGGAACTCCCGCTGGTTGGATTCCTCCCCCCCTCAGGTGTCACATTTGGCACCTTTCGGGGGGGAGGGGGAAGAGGACACCTGTCTTTAGACAGGTGTCCTTTTCCACACTTCCGGGAGTTCTGGCCGGCGGACGCGGCAGATGACGTCAGAAGCCGGCTCCCTCCTCCCTGCTCGCTCTGCTACTGGCCGCCTGGCCAGTAGCAGAGCGTGGCAGAGCTCGCGCATGCGCGGTAAGGTGCCCGGCGTGAAGCTGTACTGCTTACACGTCCGGGTTCCCTTACCCGCGATGGAAGCGGCTGCACCCGTCCCCCGATCCGAAGATCGGCGGCGAGTGCCGACATCGCTGGAGTCCAGGACAGGTAAGTGTCCTAATATTAAAAGTCAGCAGCTACTGTATGTGTAGCTGCTGACTTTTAATTTTTTTTTTTAGCCCGGACCTCCGCTTTAAGAAAAAAGAGGGGGGGGATGCACTGGAACTCACCAAAAACGCACATGTGGAAAAGCATCTGGAAGCCATCCAGACTGCGTGTATATGGTGTGAACTAGCTGGCATGCTGGGAATGTAACTGTCATATTGGTTGTGTCCTCAACCAAACTGTGAAACCATCAAATGGCTGGTGTCATAACTGATCACATGTGCAGCACCATGGCAACTGCAGATCAAACCGAGGCCAAGATGGCAGCTTCCTTGGCTAAAAAGAAGAGGAAGGTTTAGTTCCGCTTTATATACAGTATATATATTTAGATAAAGATATATTAGTGCTTCACGATTAATCGTATTAAAATCGTGATCTCGATTCACCCCCAGGATCTCCATCATGCATTACCGCGATTTTCAGTGCAGTTAATGGAGCCTGACTTGCAGGGTGACTCAGTTGCGACTTGACCGTAATAGAAGTCAATGCAAGTCACCTGAAGTCTCCCCAGGAATCTTTTTCTAAGTCGGAGCGACTTGAGTCTCTCCTATCTGGGCAGACTAGCAAGTCTGGGCAGAGAGCAAAGTCTGAGGTCATTATTGATTAAAGAAGTAAAAAGATACTATGTTTTAAATGAGTTCCCGGCAGGGGTGTCCAAACTATGGCCCTCCAGTTGTTCTGGAACTACAATTCCCATCATGCCTGGTTATGTCTGTGAATGTTATAATTTTACAATGCCTCATGGGACTTGTAGTTCTGCAACAGCTGGAGGGCCGTAGTTTGGTCACCCCTGGAAGGGTTGAACTCCCCTGTATAGAAGAGTTTAGTTTAACCATTTAAAGACTAAATCTTTTCTGACATTTGTTGCTTACAAGTAAAAATCCAGTATTTTCTGCTAGAAAATGACTTAGAACCACCAAACATTATATATATTTTTTAAGCAGAGACCCTAGAGAGTAAGACCACGGTTGTTGCAATATTTTATGTCACACGGTTTTTGCACAGCAGTCTTTCAAACGCAATTTTTTGGGAAAAATTACACTTTCAAAAAAAAAAAACCTAAACAGTGCTGTTAGCCCAATTTTTTTTTGTATATGTAAAATGTTACGCCGCGAAAATCGTGATCTTTATTCTAAGCAAAAAAATTGTGATTCTCATTTTGGCTAGAATCGTGCAGCTCTAATATATATACACTGTGTGCAGAATTATTAGGCAAATGAGTATTTTGACCACATCATCCTCTTTATGCATGTTGTCTTACTCCAAGCTGTATAGGCTCGAAAGCCTACTACCAATTAAGCATATTAGGTGATGCGCATCTCAGTAATGAGAAGGGGTGTGGTTTAATGACATCAACACCCTATATCAGGTGTGCATAATTATTAGGCAACTTCCTTTCCTTTGGCAAAATGGGTCAAAAGAAGGACTTGACAGGCTCAGAAAAGTCAAAAATAGTGAGATATCTTGCAAAGGGATGCAGCACTCTTAAAATTGCCAAGCTTCTGAAGCGTGATCATCGAACAATCAAGCGTTTCATTCAAAATAGCCAACAGGGTCGCAAGAAGCGTGTGGAAAAACCAAGGCGCAAAATAACTGCCCGTGAACTGAGAAAAGTCAAGCGTACAGCTGCCA
>BLSH010354188.1:71210-85974 GCA_018402905.1 Glandirana rugosa | reverse complement strand
GTTACGAGACGGTGTAATTCTTATTATTACGGTAGTGGTTCTTTTTTTTTATCATCATTATTAATATTATTATGGTAGTGTTGGTGGTAGTTATTATGAATATTATGGTTATTATTATTGTTGTTATTATTTTAGTGGTTGTGTTTGTTGTGATTATTAATATTATTCTTATAATTACGGTGGTGGTGGTGATTATTATTATTATTGATATTTTCTTATCATCGTGGTGGTGGTGGTGGTTGTTATTGTTATTATTTTTATTATTATGGTGGTTGTTATTACTATTATTGTTATTATTATGGTTATGGTCGTGGTTATGATTATTACTATAATTATTATGATGATTATTATTAGTACAATTATTAACAAGAAAATCCCCGTAGAGACGAGGGACAAGGTTAAAAAAAGGAGGTTACCTCTGTTGATTAAAGTTAAATTGACGTTATATGTCCCTCACGTCTTAATAATCCGTTCAACATAAAAACTCCTTATTAAAATAATAACTTGTTGTTGGTACAAGAGTTACTAAGGTTTTTGGATATTAATGAGTTTTTGGAATCATTGAGAACATGGTTGTTGTTCAATAATAAAATTATTCCTCAAAAATACAACTTGCCTAATAATTCTGCACTCCCTGTATATTGCAGTTAAATTGAAATTAGTTGTCTCCATTGGAGGAAAAAAATTGGAACAGGGAGCAGAGATGCCCCTAAAAGAACAATTATTAACATGATTATTATTAGTAGTATTATTAATATCATTATTAGTATTGGTGCTGGTATTGGTATTATTATTGTTATTATCATTATTGTTGGTGGTATTATTATTTTTATTATTGTTATTGTTGGTGGTGGTGGTGGTGCTACTATTCTTTTATAGTTATTATTATTATTAGTGGTGGTGGTGGCATTAATATTCTTATTATAATTATTAGTGTTGTTTGTGTTGGTGATTTTATTATTGTTGTTATTATTATTGGTATTATAAGTATTATTGATGGTGGTTGTGATGGTATTATTATAATTATTACTACTATTTTTTTTTCTTGGTGATGGCATTATTATTCTTAATGTGGCAGAGCATTGTCCTGCCAGGGTCTAGATCAGCTTTTCTCAACCTTTTCAGCACTGAGGAACCCTTGAAATAATTCTTTGGTCTCGGGGAACCCGTTTAAAATTAAAAATCTACAACTGATGATACATTAGTGTGATGGTCAATGGGAAGAATGCTCCTCACACTTGTGGTCATTGTGAAGAATTACCCCCTTACAGATAGCTAAAAAGATCAATGATCTCATTGGGAATTTATCTGAGAGGTAGAAATTGACCATTCCTCGAGGAACCCCTAGCAACCTCTGGAGGAACCCTAGGGTTCCTCGGAACCCTGGTTGAGAAACCATGGTCTAGATGGTAGGAAGGGCCCAGGATTCTCAACCTGGCATGTTGAGGGGCTCCAGAGGCGTTGCGTATGTAAGAGGAAACTGGCTTTTCAGTTTCCTCATTTTTTAACCCCTACAGATCCGCGCTATTGCCGAAGTAGGGCTCCAGTGCGGATCTGAAATGCCGGGGCGACGTCCATGGACGTCGTCCCCTGTGCACGCTCCCGGCGCGCCCCCTGGCGGCAGCGGCGGCGCACGCTGCACGAGCGTGCCCGTGGGTCAGGCGGACTCGATGTCCACTCGAGACCCACGATCGCCTGACAGAGTTGCAGAACGGGGAACCGCCGATGTACACACAGCAGTTCTCCGTTCTGTGACAGGGGACATACCAGATCTACTGATCCCTGTCACTGGGATCAGTTAGATCTGTTATGTCCCGGCCAGCCCCGCCCCCCCACAGTTAGAACACGCCCAGGGAACATTGTTAACCCCTTCACTGCCCCCTGCAGGTTAACCCCTTCACTGTCAATGACATTTACACAGTAATCAATGGATATTTAAATTTCTGATTGCTGTATAAATGTCATTGGTCCCAAAAATGTGTTAAAAAATGTCCGACATTTCTGCAGCAATATCGCAGTCCCGATAAAAATCGCAGATCGCCACCATTACTAGTAAAAAAAAAATAATAAAAACGCCATAAATCAATTCCCATAGTTTGTAGACGCGATAACTTTTGCGCAAACCAATCAATATACGTCGATTGCGATTTTTTTTTTTACCAAAAATATGTAGAAGAATAAATATCGGCCAAAACTGATGAATAATTTTTTTTAATGGATTTGTACTTTAGCAAAAAGTAAAAAATATTGTTCTTTTTTGCAAAATGGTCGCTCTTCTTTTGTTTATAGCGGTGATCAGAAATGACGCAGAGGTGATCAAATACCACCAAAAGAAACCTCTATTTGTGGGAAAAAAAGGACGCAAATTTTATTTGGGTACAACGTCGCACGACCGCGCAATTGTCATTCAAAATGCGACAGCGCTGAGAGCCAAAAATTGGTCTGGGCAGGAGGGGGGTTTAAGTGCCCAGTAAGGAAGTGGTTAAAGTCCACTTCGGGATCTGGAGCCCGGGGATCTCTTGGAGATCTGGGTGGGATGAGATCTCTAGTCCTGGGTCCGGGTTTTGTGGCCAACCAGGACCATGATTGTCCAGCTGGGTGGAGGCCTGTTAAGGCAGTCGGGACCAGGTTTCTGGGTCACACATTGGGAGACTGCTCCAGAGAGAGAGCGTGAGAGACAGGGGTCTGAAGACTGCAGGACGCAGTCTGGTCATCCACATCTGCAAGGAGGCAGAAGTGACCCACGATCGCGCAGTGGCCGATCGCTTATCAGCCAGGAGGGCTACTGAACCATATAGCCAGGAGAGCTATTGATCACTTTAGCCAGGAGGGCTAGGATGTCAATATAGCCAGGAGAGCTATTGTTCATTTATGAGCCAGGAGGCTGAGTTTATGTTTGCTGCATATGGATGGTGACAACTCCCTGTGAGGGAAACCCTTTTAATCTTTACTTTGTACATTTTTTTAAATAAACATGGGCTATCACGCCCTCAAAGAGAGATCCTGGCTGCAGTGAACTCACTCCAAACGCACCTGTACCACAAGAGCTAGAGACCCCATGTTACAAATATTGTTGTTATTGTTGTTGGCATTATTACTATTCCCATTATTATTATTGCTATTGTTGTTGGTATTATTATCCTTATTATAATTAATGCTATTATTATTATTCTTGCTGTTGTTGATATTATTATTCTTATTTATAATTATATAAATATAATTATTATTGGTATTACTGTTGATGGTGGTATTATTATCCTTATTATAATTTATTTGTATTATTATTGTTGACGTGTTGGTATTGTTATTCCTCTTATATATAATATGGCCATTGTTGGTATTACCATTTTTATTATAATTATTACTATTATTATTATTGTTGGTGGTGGTGCTATTGTTATTATTATTATTGTGGGCAGCGATGTGATGTGGTGGATAGGTTGGTGTACTTTTCCCCGGTTCCCCTCTGGGTGATTGAGTATTGTGTGAGGGATGAGCCCCAGGACCCTCATAGGACAGTGATGGAGTATTGCATGAGGGATGAGCCCCAGGAGTTTCATAGGTCAGTTATAAAGTATTGTGTGAGGGATGAGCCCCAGGACCCTCATAGGACAGTGATGGAGTATTGCATGAGGGATGAGCCCCAGGAGTTTCATAGGTCAGTTATAAAGTATTGGGTGAGGGATGAGCCCCAGGACCCTCATAGGTCAGTGATGGAGTATTGGGTGAGGGATAAGCCCCAGGATCCTCATAGGTCAGTTATGTAGTATTGGGTGAGGGATGAGCCGCAGGACCCTTATAGGTCAATGATGGAGTATTGGGGATCCTCATAGGTTAGTGATGGGTGTGAGATGACCCGGGACCCTCATAGGTCAGTGATGGAATATTGGGCACCCTCATAGGTCAGTGATGGAGTATTGGGGACCCTCATAGATCAGTGATGGAGTATTGGGGACCCACATAGGTCAGTAATGGAATATTGGGGACCCTCATAGGTCAGTGATGGAATATTGGGGGCCCTCATAGGTCAGTGATGGAGTACTGGGGGACCCTCATAGGTTAGTGATGGGTGTGGGGTGACCCCAGGACCCTCATAGGTCAGTGATGATGGAGTATTGGGGACCCTCATAGGTGAATGATGGAGTATTGGGGACACTTAGGTCAGTGATGGAGTACTGGGGACCCTCATAGATCAGTGATGGAGTATTGGGTGTGTGGTGACCCCAGGACCCTCATAAGTCAGTGATGGGCAATGGAGTATTGGGGACCCTCATAGTTCAGTGATGGAGTATTGGGGATCCTCATAGGTCAGTGATGGAGTATTAGGGACCCCCATAGATCAGTAATGGAGTATTGGGGACCCTCATAGGTCAGTGGTGGAATATTGGGGACCCTCATAGGACAGTGAGGGAATACTGGGAACCCTCATAGGTCAGTGATGGAGTATTGGGACCCTCATAGGTTAGTGATGGGTGTGGGGTGACCCCGGGATCCTCAGAGGTCAGTGATGGAGTATTGGGGGACCCTCATAGGTCAGTGGTGGAATATTGAGGACCCTCATAGGCCAGTGATGGGGTATTGGGGACCCTCATATGTCAGTAATGGAGTATTGGGGACCCTCATAGGTCAGTGATGGAGTATTGGGTACCCTCATAGGTTAGTGATAAGTGTGGGGTGACCCCGGGACCCTCATAGGTCAGTGATGGAGTATTGGGATCCTCATAGGTGAGTGATGGAATATTGGGCACCCTCATAGGTCAGTGATGGAGTATTGGGGACCCTCATAGGTCAGTGATGGAATATCGGGGACCCTCATAGATCAGTGATGGAGTATTGGGGATCCTCATAGGTTAGTGATGGGTGTTAGGTAACCCGGGACCCTCATAGGTCAGTGATGGCATATTGGGCACCCTCATAGGTCAGTGATGGAGTATTGGGGACCCTCATAGGTTAGTGATACAGTATTGGGGACCCTCATAAGTCAGTGATGGAATATTGGGGACCCTCATAGGTCAGTGATGGAGTATTGGGGACCCTCATAGATCAGTGATTGAGTTTTGCAGACCCTCATAGGTCAGTGATGGAATATTGGGGACCCTCATAGGTCAGTGATGGCAGATTGGGGACCCTCATAGGTCAGTGAAGGAGTATTGGGGACCCTGATAGGTGAATTATGGAGTATTGGGGACACTTAGGTCATTGATGGAGTATTGGGGACCCTCATAGGTCATTGATGGAGTATCGGGGACCCTCATTGGTTAGTGATGGAGTATTGGGTGTGTGATGAGCCCAGGACCCTCATAAGTCAGTGATGGGCAATGGAGTATTGGGGACCCTCATAGGTCAGTGATGGAGTATTGGGGACCCTCATAGGTCAGTGATGTAGTATTGGGGGACCCTCATAGGTTAGTGATGGAGTATTGGGGACCCTCATAGGTCAGTGATGTAGTATTGGGGGACCCTCATAGGTTAGTGATGGAGTATTGGGGACCCTCATAGGTCAGTGATGGAGAATTGGGGATCCTCATAGGTTAGTGATTGGTGTGGGGTGACCCCGGGACCCTCATAGGTCAGTGATGGGTGATGGAGTATTGGGGACCCTCATAGGTTAGTGATGGAATATCGGGGACCCTCACGGTCAGTGATGGAGTATTGGGGACCCTCATAAGACAGTGATGGAGTATTGGGGACCCTCATAGATTAGTGATGTAGTATTGGGGATCCTCATAGGTCAGTGATGGAATAATGGGGACCCTCATAGGTCAGTGATGGAATATTGGGGACCCTCATAGGTCAGTGATTGAATATAGGGGACGCTCATAGCTCAGTGATGCAGTATTGGGGACCCTCCTAGGTTAGGGATGGGTCTGGAGTGACCCCGGGACCCTCATAGGTCAGTGATGATTATTGGGGGACCCTCATAGGTCAGTGATGGAGTATTGGGGACCCTCATAGGTCAGTGATGGAATATTGGGGACCCTCATAGGTCAGTGATGGAGTATTGGGGACCCTCATAGGTTAGTGATGGGTGTGGGGTGACACTGGGACCCTCATAAGTCAGTGATGGATGATGGAGAATTGGGGACCCTCATAGGTCAGTGATGGAATATTGGGGACCCTCATAGGTCAGTGATGGAGTATTGGGCATCCTCATATGTCAGTGATGGAGTATTGGGGACCCTCATAGGTCAGTGATGGAGTATTGGAGACCCTCATAGGTCAGTGATGGGTGAAGGAGTATTGGGGACCCTCATAGGTCAGTGATGTAATATTGGGTACCCTCATAGGTCAGTGATGGAGTATTGGGGACCCTCATAGATCAGGGATGGAATATTGGGGACCCTCATAGATCAGGGATGGAATATTGGGGACCCTCATAGATCAGTGATGGAATATTGGGGACCCTCATAGGTCAGTGATGGAGTACTGGGGACCCTCATAGGTCAGTGGTGAAATATTGGGGAGCCTCATAGGTCAGTGATGGAGTATTGGCGACCCTCATAGGTTAGTGATGGGTGTGTGGTGACCCCAGGACCCTCATAAGTTAGTGATGGGTGATGGAGTATTGGGGACCCTCATAGGCCAGTGACGGAATATTGGGGACCCTCATAGGTCAGTGATGGAGTACTGGGGGTTCTCTTATGTCAGTGATGGAGTATAGGGGACCCTCATAGGTCAGTGACGGGAGAAGAGGTATTGGGGACCCTCATAGGTCAGTGATGGAGTATTGGAGACCCTCATAGGTCAGTGATGGAGTATTGGGGACCCTTATAGGTCAGTGATGGAGTGTTGGGGACCCTCATAGGTCAGTGATGGCGTGTTGGGGACCCTCATATGTCAGTGATGGAGTGTTGGGGACCCCCATAGGTCAGTGATGGAGTATTGGGGACCCTCATAGGTCAGTGATGGAGTATTGGGGACCCTCATAGGTCAGTGATGGAGTGTTGGGGACCCTCATAGGTCAGTGATGGAGTGTTGGGGACCCTCATAGGTCAGTGATGGTGTGTTGGGGACCCTCATAGGTCAGTGATGGAGTATTGGGGACCCTCATAGGTCAGTGATGGAGTGTTGGGGACCCTCATAGGTCAGTGATGGTGTGTTGGGAACCCTCATAGGTCAGTGATGGAGTGTTGGGGACCCTCATAGGTCAGTGATGGAGTATTGGGGACCCTCATAGGTCAGTGATGGAGTATTGGGGACCCTCATAGGTCAGTGATGGAGTGTTGGGGACCCTCATAGGTCAGTGATGGAGTGTTGGGGACCCTCATAGGTCAGTGATGGTGTGTTGGGGACCCTCATAGGTCAGTGATGGAGTATTGGGGACCCTCATAGGTCAGTGATGGAGTGTTGGGGACCCTCATAGGTCAGTGATGGTGTGTTGGGAACCCTCATAGGTCAGTGATGGAGTGTTGGGGACCCTCATAGGTCAGTGATGGAGTATTGGGGACCCTCATAGGTCAGTGATGGAGTATTGGGGACCCTCATAGGTCAGTGATGGAGTGTTGGGGACCCTCATAGGTCAGTGATGGAGTGTTGGGGACCCTCATAGGTCAGTGATGGAGTGTTGGGGACCCCCATAGGTCAGTGATGGATATTGGGGACCCTTATAGGCCAGTGATGGAGTATTGGGGACCCTCATAGGTCAGTGATGGAGTATTGGGGACCCTCATAGGTCAGTGATGGAGTGTTGGGGACCCTCATAGGTCAGTGATGACTCCAGAAGTGAGATAAGTTTATGGTCCTCCCCTGGTGTCCCCCCTGAGGGGAGGAGTGTGGTCAGGCTATGGATGAGGCCCTGTCATAGCAGTGGCTGGGGGCTCCTCACACAGGGATGCTGTGGGGATAAGGATGGGGCTGCAGGCCAGAGGCAGGCTACCTGCCGGCTGACTAATGGAGCACCTATGCAGGCCTCTGCCATCCCCCTCCTCCCAGCATCCCCCGCCCTGGACCCCTCAGTTGTCACAGAAGGCCTCCCCGCCCCCTCTCACTTACCTGTCTATATACAGCCCGCACCTTCACACCCCCCCGCACTGTTCTTCTCTCTGTCCTGGTCCGGACAGGAGAGCGGCTCCACTGCGCATGTGCTAGGGACCACACAGGCAGCCCGGGCTAGAAGCGAAGTGCGCAAGCGCACGGTCTCCGAGCAGGAGAGCGATTGGTTACCGGGGCGACGGGATGCTTGGCTTAACGTCACTAACAGAGAGTCTTCTTGACCATCCTGGGAACTCGCCTAGTTAGGGGTCCATATAGCCAGGCCGGAGATCACTGTGTATAAACCATGTATGTGCTGCTGGAATGCGAGATAAAGAGCCCCGCCATGGGAGAGCTGGAGGGAAGACACAGCTGCACTGCACAAAGAATCAACTTTATACAGGGAGTACAGGTGATCTGAGTACAGGGGATCTGTATACATGGAGTACAGGTGATCTGTATACAGGGAGCACAGGTGATCTGTATACATGGAGTACAGGTGATCTGTATACAGGGAATACAGGTGATCTGTATACAGGGAGCACAGGTGATCTGTATACAGGGAGCACAGGTGATCTGTATACATGGAGTACAGGTGATCTGTATACAGGGAGCACAGGTGATCTGTATACAGGGAATACAGGTGATCTGTATACAGGGAGCACAGGTGATCTGTGTATAGGGAGTACAGGTGATCTGTATACAGGGAGCACAGGGGATCTGTATACATGGAGTACACGTGATCTGTATACAGGTGATCTGAGTACAGGTGATCTGTATACAGGGAGCACAGGTGATCTGTATACAGGGAGCACAGGTGATCTGTATACAGGGAGTACACGTGATCTGTATACAGGTGATCTGAGTACAGGTGATCTGTATACATGGAGTACAGGTGATCTGTATACATGGAGTACAGGTGATCTGTATACAGGGAGTACAGGTGATCTGAGTACAGGTGATCTGTATACAGGGAGTACAGGTGATCTGAGTACAGGTGATCTGTATACATGGAGTACAGGGGATCGGTATACAGGGAGTACAGGTGATCTGTATACAGGGAGTACAGGTGATCTGTATACAGGGAGCACAGGTGATCTGTATACAGGGAACACAGGGGATCCGTATACAGGGAGTACACGTGATCTGTATACAGGGAACACAGGTAATCTGTATACAGGGAACACAGGTAATCTGTATACAGGGAGTACACGTACACACCTGTACTCCCTGTATACAGATCCCCTGTACTCAGATCATCTGGATAAAGGGAGTACAGGTGATCTGCATACAGGGAGCACAGGTGATCTGTATACAGGGAGCTCTGGGGATCCGTATACAGGGAGCACAGGTGATCTGTATACAGGGAACACAGGTGATCTGTATACAGGGAGTGCAGGGGATCTGTATACAGGGAGTACATGTTATCTGAGTACAGGTGATCTGTATACATGGAAGACAGGTGATCTGTATACATGGAGTAAAGGTGATCTTTTTAAAGGTAATCTGAGTACAGGTGATCTGTATACAGGGAGCACAGGTGATCGGTATACAGGGAACACAAGTGATCTGTATACATGGAGTACAGGTGATCTGTATACAGAGAGTACAGGTGATCTGTATACAGGGAGTACAGGTGATCTGTATACATGGAGTACAGGTGGTCTGTATACAGGGTGCACAGGGGATCTGTATACAGGGAACACAGGGGATCCATATACAGGGAGTTAACATGATCTGTATACAGGGAACACAGGTGATCTGTATACAGGGAACACAGGTAATCTGTATACAGGGAATACAGGTGATCTGTATAAAGGGAACACGGGATACGTATACAGGGAGCACAGGTGATCTGTATACAGGGAACACAGGTTATCTGTATACAGGGAACACAGGTGATCTGTATATATGGAGTACATGTGATCTGAGTACATATGATTTGTATACATGTGATCTGTGTACAGGTGATCTGTATACAGGGAACACAGGTGATCTGTACACAGGGAGTACAGATGATCTGTATACAGGGAGTACAGGTGATCTGTATACAGGGAGCACAGGTGATCGGTATACAGGGAACACAAGTAATCTGTATACATGGAGTACAGGTGATCTGTATACAGAGAGTACAGGTGATCTGTATACAGGGAGTACAGGTGATCTGTATACATGGAGTACAGGTGATCTGTATACAGGGTGCACAGGTGATCGGTATACAGGGAACACAGGGGATCCGTATACAGGGAGTTAACATGATCTGTATACAGGGAACACAGGTGATCTGTATACAGGGAGTACAGGTGATCTGTATACAGGGAGTACAGGGGATCTGTATACAGGGAGTACAGGTGATCTGAGTACAGGTGATCTGTATACAGGGAGTACAGGTGATCTGTATACATGGAGTACAGGTGATCTGTATACATGGAGTACAGGTGATCTGTATACAGGTGATCTGAGTACATGTGATATGTATACAGGGAGTACTGGTGATCTATATACAGGGAGCACAGGTGATCTGTATACAGGGAACACAGGTGATCTGTATACAGGGAGTACAGGGGATCTGTATACAGGGAGTACAGGTGATCTGTATACATGGAGTACAGGTGATCTGTATAAAGGTGATCTGAACACAGATGATCTGTATACAGGGAATACAGGTGATCTGTATAAAGGGAACACGGGATACGTATACAGGGAGCACAGGTGATCTGTATACAGGGAACACAGGTTATCTGTATACAGGGAACACAGGTGATCTGTATATATGGAGTACATGTGATCTGAGTACAGATGATTTGTATACATGTGATCTGTGTACAGGTGATCTGTATACAGGGAACACAGGTGATCTGTACACAGGGAGTACAGATGATCTGTATACAGGGAGTACAGGTGATCTGTATACAGGGAGCACAGGTGATCGGTATACAGGGAACACAAGTAATCTGTATACATGGAGTACAGGTGATCTGTATACAGAGAGTACAGGTGATCTGTATACATGGAGTACAGGTGATCTGTATACATGGAGTACAGGTGATCTGTATACAGGGTGCACAGGTGATCGGTATACAGGGAACACAGGGGATCCGTATACAGGGAGTTAACATGATCTGTATACAGGGAACACAGGTGATCTGTATACAGGGAGTACAGGTGATCTGTATACAGGGAGTACAGGGGATCTGTATACAGGGAGTACAGGTGATCTGAGTACAGGTGATCTGTATACAGGGAGTACAGGTGATCTGTATACATGGAGTACAGGGGATCTGTATACAGGGAGTACCGGTGATCTGTATACAGGGAGTACAGGTGATCTGTATACATGGAGTACAGGGGATCTGTATACAGGGAGTACAGGGGATCTGTATACAGGGAGTACAGGGGATCTGTATACAGGGAGCACAGGGGATCTGTATACAGGGAGTACAGGTGATCTAAGTACAGGTGATCTGTATACATGGAGTACAGGTGATCTGTATACATGGAGTACAGGTGATCTGTATACATGGAGTACAGGTGATCTGAGTACATGGAGTACAGGTGATCTGTATACAGGGAGCACAGGGGATCTGTATACAGGGAGTACAGGAGATCTGAATACAGGTGATCTGTATACATGGAGTACACGTGATCTGAGTACAGGTGATCTGTATACATGGAGCACAGATGATCTGTATACAGGGAGTACAGGTGATCTGTATACAGGGAGTACAGGTGATCTGTATACAGGGAGCACAGGTGATCTGTATACATGGAGTACACGTGATCTGTATACAGGTGATCTGAGTACAGGTGATCTGTATGCATGGAGTACAGGTGATCTGTATACAGGGAGCACAGGTGATCTGTATACATGGAGTACACGTGATCTGTATACAGGTGATCTGAGTACAGGTGATCTGTATACATGGAGTACAGGTGATCTGTATACAGAGAGCACAGGTGATCTGTATACATGGAGTACACGTGATCTGTATACAGGTGATCTGAGTACAGGTGATCTGTATACATGGAGTACAGGTGATCTGTATACAGGGAGTACAGGTGATCTGAGTACAGGTTATCTGTATACAGGGAGCACACGTGATCTGTATACAGGGAGTACAGGTGATCTGTATACAGGGAGTACAGGTGATCTGAGTACAGGTGATCTGTATACAGGGAGCACACGTGATCTGAGCACAGGTGATCTGTATACAGGGAGCATTGGTGATCTGTATACAGGGAGTACACGTGATCTGTATACAGGGAGTACAGGTGATCTGTATACAGGGAGCACTGGTGATCTGTATACAGGGAGCACAGGGGATCTGTATACAGGGAGCACAGGGGATCTGTATACAGGGAGTACTGGTGATCTGAGTACAGGTGATCTGAGTACAGGTGATCTGTATGCATGGAGTACAGGTGATCTGTATACAGGGAGCACAGGTGATCTGTATACATGGAGTACACGTCATCTGTATACAGGTGATCTGAGTACAGGTGATCTGTATACATGGAGTACAGGTGATCTGTATACAGAGAGCACAGGTGATCTGTATACATGGAGTACAGGTGATCTGAGTACAGGTGATCTGTATACATGGAGTACAGGTGATCTGTATACAGGGAGTACAGGTGATCTGAGTACAGGTGATCTGTATACAGGGAGCACACGTGATATGTATACAGGGAGTACAGGTGATCTGTATACAGGGAGTACAGGTGATCTGAGTACAGGTGATCTGTATACAGGGAGCACACGTGATCTGAGCACAGGTGATCTGTATACAGGGAGCATTGGTGATCTGTATACAGGGAGTACACGTGATCTGTATACAGGGAGTACAGGTGATCTGTATACAGGGAGCACTGGTGATCTGTATACAGGGAGCACAGGGGATCTGTATACAGGGAGCACAGGGGATCTGTATACAGGGAGTACAGGTGATCTAAGTACAGGTGATCTGTATACATGGAGTACAGGTGATCTGTATACATGGAGTACAGGTGATCTGTATACATGGAGTACAGGTGATCTGAGTACATGGAGTACAGGTGATCTGTATACAGGGAGCACAGGGGATCTGTATACAGGGAGTACAGGAGATCTGAATACAGGTGATCTGTATACATGGAGTACACGTGATCTGAGTACAGGTGATCTGTATACATGGAGCACAGATGATCTGTATACAGGGAGTACAGGTGATCTGTATACAGGGAGCACAGGGGATCTGTATACAGGGAGTACAGGTGATCTCTATACAGGGAGCACAGGGGATCTGTATACAGGGAACACAGGGGATCTGTATACAGGGAACACAGGGGATCTGTATACAGGGAGCACAGGGGATCTGTATACATGGAGTACAGGTGATCTGAGTACAGATGATCTGTATACATGGAGTACACGTGATCTGAGTACAGGGGATCTGTATACAGGGAGTACAGGTGATCTGTATACAGGGAGTACAGGTGATCTGTATACAGGGAGCACAGGGGATCTGTATACAGGGAGCACAGGGGATCTGTATACATGGAGTACAGGTGATCTGAGTACAGATGATCTGTATACATGGAGTACACGTGATCTGAGTACAGGGGATCTGTATACAGGGAGTACAGGTGATCTGTATACAGGGAGTACAGGTGATCTGTATACAGGGAGCACAGGTGATCTGTATACAGGGAGCTCAGGGGATCTGTATACAGGGAACACAGGTGATCTGTATACAGGGAGTAAAGGTGATCTCTATACAGGGAGCACAGGGGATCTGTATACAGGTAGTACAGGGGATCTGTATACAGGGAACACAGGTGATCTGTATACAGGGAGCACAGGGGATCTGTATACAGGGAGCACAGGGGATCTGTATACAGGGAGCACAGGTGATCTGTATACAGGGAACACAGGTGATCTGAGTACAGGTGATCTGTATACAGGGAGCACAGGTGATCTGTATACAGGGAATACAGGTGATCTGTATATAGGGAGTACAGGTGATCTGTATACAGGGAGTACAGGTGATCTGTATACAGGGAGCACAGGTGATCTGTATACAGGGAACACAGGGGATCCGTATACAGGGTGTACACGTGATCTGTATACAGGGAACACGGGTAGTCTGTATACAGGGAACACAGGTAATCTGTATACAGGGAGTACACGTACACACCTCTACTCCCTGTATACAGATCCCCTGTACTCAGATCATCTGGATAAAGGGAGTACAGGTGATCTGCATACAGGGAGCACAGGTGATCTGTATACAGGGAGCTCTGGGGATCCGTATACAGGGAACACAGGTGATCTGTATACAGGGAGTGCAGGGGATCTGTATACAGGGAGTACATGTGATCTGAGTACAGGTGATCTGTATACATGGAAGACAGGTGATCTGTATACATGGAGTAAAGGTGATCTTTTTAAAGGTAATCTGAGTACAGGTGATCTGTATACAGGGAGCACAGGTGATCGGTATACAGGGAACACAAGTGATCTGTATACATGGAGTACAGGTGATCTGTATACAGAGAGTACAGGTGATCTGTATACAGGGAGTACAGGTGATCTGTATACATGGAGTACAGGTGATCTGTATACAGGTGATCTGAGTACAGGTGATCTGTATACATGGAGTACAGGTGATCTGTATACATGGAGTACAGGTGATCTAGTGGACATGAGGGACATATGTCTAGTGCACACGAGGGACATATGTCTATTGGACATGAGTCTAGTGGACATGAGGGACATATGTCTAGTGGACATGAGGTACATATGTCTAGTGGA
>BLSH010354188.1:50272-67896 GCA_018402905.1 Glandirana rugosa | reverse complement strand
GGACACAAGGGACATATGTCTATTGGACACAAGGGACATATGTCTAGTGGACACGAGGGACATATGCCTAGGGGACACAAGGGACATATGTCTAGTGGACATGAGGGACATATGTCTAGTAGACACAAGTCTAGTGGAAATATGTCTAGTGGACATGAGGTACATATGTCTAGTGGATATGAGGTACATATGTCTAGTGGACATGAATCTAGTGGACATGAGGGCCATATGTCTAGGGGACATGAGGGACATATGTCTAGTGGACACAAGGGACATATGTCTAGTGGACACGAGGGACATATGTCTAGTGGTCATGAGGGACATATACAGGGAGTACAGGTGATCTGTATACAGGGAACACAGGGGATCCGTATACAGGGAGCACAGGTGATCTGTATACAGGGAACACAGGTTATCTGTATACAGGGAACACAGGTTATCTGTATATATGGAGTACATGTGATCTGAGTACAGATGATTTGTATACAGGTGATCTGTGTACAGGGAATACAGGTGATCTGTATACAGGGAACACAGGTGATCTGTACACAGGGAGTACAGATGATCTGTATACAGGGAGTACAGGTGATCTGTATACAGGGAACACAGGTGATCTGTATACAGGTGATCTGAGTACAGGTGATCTGTATACATGGAGTACAGGTGATCTGTATAAAGGTGATCTGAATACAGGTGATCTGTATACAGGTCATCTGTATACAGGGAACACAGGTGATCTGTACACAGGGAGTACAGATGATCTGTATACAGGGAGTACAGGTGATCTGTATACAGGCAACACAGGTGATCTGTATACAGGTGATCTGTATACAGGGAGCACAGGTGATCTGAATACAGGGAACACAGGTGATCTGTATACAGGGAGTAGAGGGGATCTGTATACAGGGAGTACACATGATCTGAGTACAGGTGATCTGTATACAGGGAGCACAGGTGATCTGTATACAGGGAACATAGGGGATCCATATACAGGGAGTACACATGATCTGAGTACAGGTGATCTGTATACATGGAGTACAGGTGATCTGTATAAAGGTGATCTGAATACAGGTGATCTGTATACAGGGAGCACAGGTGATCGGTATATAGGGAACACAGGGTATCCGTATACAGAGAACATGGGATCCGTATACAGGGGGTACAGGTGATCTGTATACAGGGAACACAGGTGATCTGTATACAGGGAACACAGGTGATCTGTATACATGGAGTACAGGTGATCTGAGTACAGGTGATCTGTATACAGGGAGTACACGTGATCTGAGCACACGTGATCTGTATACATGGAGTACAGGTTATCTGTATACAGGTGATCTGAGTATAGGTGATCTGTGTACAGGGAGTACAGGTGATCTGTATACAGGGAACACAGGTGACCTGTATACAGGGAGTACATGGGATCTGTATACAGGGAGTACAGGTGATCTGTATACAGAGAGCACAGGTGATCTGTATACAGGGAACACAGGTTATCTGTATACAGGGAGTACAGGTGATCTGTATACAGGGGATCTGTATACAGGGAACACAAGTGATCTGTATACAGGGAGTACAGGTGATCTGTATACAGGGAGTCCAGGTGATCTGTATACAGGGAGCACAGGTGATCTGTATACAGGTGATCTGAGTACAGGTGATCTGTATACAGGGAGTACAGGTGATCTGTATACAGGGAGTACAGGTGATCTGTATACAGGGAACACAGGTAATCTATATGCGGGGAGTACAGGGGATCTGTATACAGGGAGAACATGAGATCTGAGTACAGGTGATCTGTATACAGGGAGTCCAGGTGATCTGTATACATGGAGTACAGGTGATCTGTATAAAGGTGATCTGAGTACAGATGATCTGTATACAGGGAGCACAGGTGATCTGTATACAGGCAACACAGGGGATCCATATACAGGGAACACAGAATGCGTATACAGGGAGTACAGGTGATCTGTATACAGGGAACACAGGTGATCTGTATACAGGGGACACAGGTAATCTGTATACAGGGAACACAGGTGATCTGTATACAGGGAGCACAGATAATCTGTATACAGGGAGCACAGATAATCTGTATACAGGGAACACAGGGGATCTGTATACAGGGAGTACACGTGATCTGAGTACAGTTGATCTGTATACATGGAGTACAGGTGATCTGTATACAGGGAACACAGGATCCGTATACAGGGAGTACAGGTGATCTGTATACAGGGAACACAGGTGATCTGTTTACAGGGAGCACAGGTGATCTGTATACAGGGAGCACAGATAATCTGTATACAGGGAACACAGGGGATCTGTATACAGGGAGTACACGTGATCTGAGTACAGTTGATCTGTATACATGGAGTACAGGTGATCTGTATACAGGGAACACAGGATCCGTATACAGGGAGTACAGGTGATCTGTATACATGGAGTACAGGTGATCTACAGGGTGGGCCATTTATATGGATACACCTTAATAAAATGGGAATGGTTGGTGATATTAACTTCCTGTTTGTGGCACATTAGTATATGTGAGGGGGGAAACTTTTCAAGATGGGTGGTGACCATGGCGGCCATTTTGAAGTTGGCCATTTTGAATCCAACTTTTGTTTTTTCAATAGGAAGAGGGTCATGTGACACATCAAACTTATTGGGAATTTCACAAGAAAAACAACGGTGTGCTTGGTTTTAACGTAACTTTATTCTTTGATGAGTTATTTACAAGTTTCTGACCACTTATAAAATATATTCAATGTGCTGCCCATTGTGTTGGATTGTCAATGCAACCCTCTTCTCCCACTCTTCACACACTGATAGCAACACCACAGGAGAAATGCTAGCACAGGCTTCCAGTATCCGTAGTTTCAGGTGCTGCACATCTCGTATCTTCACAGCATAGACAATTGCCTTCAGATGACCCCAAAGATAAAAGTCTAAGGGGGTCAGATCGGGAGACCTTGGGGGTCATTCAACTGGCCCACGACGACCAATCCACTTTCCAGGAAACCGTTCATCTAGGAATGCTCGGACCTGACACCCATAATGTGGTGGTGCACCATCTTGCTGGAAAAACTCAGGGAACGTGCCAGCTTCAGTGCATAAAGAGGGAAACACATCATCATGTAGCAATTTCACATATCCAGTGGCTTTGAGGTTTCCATTGATGAAGAATGGCCCCACTATCTTTGTACCCCATATACCACACCATACCATCAATTTTTTGGTTCCAACAGTCTTGGAGGGATCTATCCAATGTGGGTTAGTGTCAGACCAATAGCGGTGGTTTTGTTTGTTAACTTCACCATTCACATAAAAGTTTGCCTCATCACTGAACAAAATCTTCCTTGCCTTTTCCAATTTTTGTTTTGCCCATTTTGCAAATTCAGTGCGCCAATCTGGGTCATCCTCGTTGAGATGCTGCAGTAACTGGAGTTTCTAAGGGTGCCATTTGTGAGTAGCTAATATCCGCCGAAGGGATGTTCGGCTAATGACACTCTCCAGTGACATGCGGCGAGTGCTACGCTGTGGGCTCTTGCTGAATGAAGCTAGGACAGCCACTGATGTTTCTTCATTAGTGACAGATTTCAAGCGTCCACATTTTGGCAAATCCAACACTGAACCAGTTTCACGAAACTTAGCAAGCAGTTTGCTAACTGTAGCATGGGAGATGGGTGGTCTCGTAGGCTGTCTTGCATTGAAATCTGCTGCAATGACTCGGTTACTGCGTTCACCAGACATCAACACAATTTCTATCCGCTCTGCACGTGTTAACCTCAGCGACATGTCAATGGCTGTAAACAAAGAGAAACTTGTAAATAACTCATGAAAGAATAAAGTTACGTTAAAACCAAGCACACCATTGTTTTTCTTGTGAAATTCAACAAAACAAAAGTTGGATTCAAAATGGCGGACTTCAAAATGGCCGCCATGGTCACCACCCATCTTGAAAAGTTTCCCCCCTCACATATACTAATGTGCCACAAACAGGAAGTTAATATCACCAACCATTCCCATTTTATTAAGGTGTATCCATATAAATGGCCCACCCTGTATATAAAGGTGTTCTGAGTACAAGTGATCTGTACACAGGGAGCACAGATGATCTGTATACAGGGAACACAGGGGATCCGTATACAAGGAACACGGTATACGTATACAGGGAGTACAGGTGATCTGTATACAGGGAACACAGGTGATCTGTATACAAGCAACACGGGTGATCTGCATACAGGGCGTACATGTGAACTGGGTACAGGCGATCTGTATACATGGAGTACAGGTGATCTGTATACAGGGAGTAAAGGTGATCTGTATACAGGGAGCAGAGGAGATCTGTATACAGGGAGTATAGGGAGTACAGGTGATCTGTATACAGGGAGTACAGGTGATCTGTATACAGGGAGCACAGGCGATCTGTATACAGGTGATCTGTATACAGGGAGTACAGGTGATCTGTATATAGGGAGCACAGGTGATCTGTATACAGGGAGTACAGGTGATCTGTGTACAGGGAGTACAGATGATCTGTATACAGGGACTACAAGTGATCTGTATACAGGGAGTACAGGTGATCTGTATACAGGGAGTACAGGCGATCTGTATACAGGTGATCTGTATACAGGGAGTGATCCGTATACATGGAGTACAGGTGATCTGTATACAGGGAGTACAGGTGATCTGAATACAGGTGATCTGTATACAGGGAGTACAGGTGATCGGTATACAGAGAGTAAAGGTGATCGGTATACAGAGAGTAAAGGTGATCTATATACAAGGAACACAGGTGATCTGTATACAGGGAGTACAGGTGATCTGTATACAGGGAGTACAGTTGATCTGTATACATGGAGCACAGGTGATCTGTATACAGGGAGCTCTGGGGATCCGTATACAGGGGGCACCGGGGATCCGTACACAGGGAGTTAACGTGATCTGTATTCAAGGAACACAGGTGATCTGTATACAGGGAACACAGGTGATCTGTATACAGGGAACACAGGTGATCTGTTTACTGGGAGTACAGGTGATCTGTATACAGGGAGTACAGGTGATCTGTATACAGGGAGTAAAAGTGATCTGTATACAGGAAACACAGGTGATCTGTATACAGGAAACACAGGTGATCTGTATACTGGGAGTACAGGTGATCTGTATACAGGGAGTACAGATGATCTGTATACAGGGAGCACAGATGATCTGTATACAGGGAGCACAGGTGATCTGTATACAAGGAACACAGGTGATCTGTATACAGGAAGTACAGGTGATCTGTATACAGGGAACACAGGTGATCTGTATACATGGAGTACAGGTGATCTGTATACAGGGAGCACGGGTGATCTGTATACAGGGAACACAGGGGATCTGTATACAGGGAGTTAATGTGATCTGTATACAGGGAACACAGTGATCTGTATACAGGGAACACAGGTGATCTGTATAAAGGGAGTACACATGATCTGAGTACAGGTGATCTGTATACATGGAGTACAGGTGATTGGTATACAGGTGATCTGAGTATAGGTGATCTGTATACAGGGAGTACAGGTGATCTGTATACAGGGAGCACAGGTGATCTGTATGCAGGGAACACAGGGGATTCATATACAGGGAACACAGAGGATCCATATACAGGGAGGTAACGTAATCTGTATACAGGGAACACAGGTGATCTGTATACAGGGAACACAGGTGATCTGTATACAGGGAGTACACGTGATCTGAGTACAGGTGATCTGTATACAGGGAGTACACGTGATCTGAGTACAGGTGATCTGTATACATGGAGTACAGGTGATCTGTATACAGGTGATCTGAGTACAGGTGATCTGAGTACAGGGAGTACAGGTGATCTGTATACAGGGAGCACCGGGGATCCATACACAAGGAGTTAACGTGATCTGTATACAGGGAACACAGGTGATCTGTATACAGGAACACAGGTGATCTGTATACACTGAATACAGGTGATCTGTATACAGGGAATACAGGTGATCTGTATACAGGGAACACAGGTGATCTGTATACAGGGAACACAGGTGATCTGTATAAAGGGAGTACACGTGATCTGAGTACATGTAATCTGTATACATGGAGTACAGGTGATCTGAGTACAGGTGATGTGTATACAGGGAGTACAGGTGATCTGTATACAGGGAGCACAGGTGATCTGTACACATGGAACACAGGGGATCCATATACAGGTAGGTAACGTATTCTGTATACGGCGAACACAGGTGATCTGTATACAGGGAGTACACGTGATCTGAGTACAGGTGATGTGTATACATGGAGTACAGGTGATCTGAGTACAGGTGATCTGAGTACAGGTGATCTGTGTACATGGAGTGCAGGTGATTTGTATACAGGCGATCTGAGTACAGGTGATCTGTATAGAGGGAGTACATGTGATCTGTATACAGGGAGTACAGGTGATCTGTATACAGGGAGTACAGGTGATCTGTATACAGGGAGTACAGGTGATCTGTATACAGGGAGCACAGGTGATCTGTGTACAGGGAACACAAGGGATCCGTATACAGGGAGTTAACATGATCTGTATACAGGGAACACGGGTGATCTGCATACAGGGAACACAGGTGATGTGTATACAGGGAGTACACGTGATCTGTATACAGGGAGTACAGGTGATCTGTATACAGGGAGTACAAGTGATCTGTATACAGGGAGTACAAGTGATCTGTATACAGGGAGTACAAGTGATCTGCATACAGGTGATCTGAGTACATGGAGTACAGGTGATCTGTATACAGGGAGTACAGGTGATCTGTATACAGGGAACACAGGTGATCTGTATACAGGTGATCTGAGTACAGGTGATCTGTATACATGGAGTACAGGTGATCTGCGTACAGGTGATCTGTATACAGGGAGCACAGGTGATCTGTATGCAGGGAACACAGGTGATCTGTATACAGGGAGTACAGGGGATCTGAGTACAGGTGATCTGTATACATGGAGTACAGGTGATCTGTATAAAGGTGATCTGAATACAGGTGATCTGTATACAGGGAGTACAGGTGATCTGTATACAGGGAGTACAGGTAATCTGTATATAGGGAACACAGGGGATCCATATACAGGGAACACAGGGGATCCGTATACAGGGAGTACAGGTGATCTATATATATGGAGTACATGTGATCTGAGTACAGGTGATCTGTATACAGGAGATCTGAGTACAGGTGATCTGTATACAGGGAGTACAGGTGATCTGTATACAGGGAGTATAGGTGATCTGTATACAGGGAACACAGGTGATCTGTATACAGGTGATCTGAGTACAGGTGATCTGTATACAGGGAGTACAGGTAATCTGTATACAGGGCACACAGGTGATCTGTATACAGGAAGTACAGGGGATCTGTATACAGGGAGTGCAGGTGATCTGTATACAGGGAGCACAGGTGATCTGTATACAGGGAACACAGGGGATCTGTATACAGGGAACACAGGTGATCTGTTTACAGGGAGTACAGGTGATCTGTATACAGGGAGCACAGGTGATCTGCATACAGGTGATCTGAGTACAGGTGATCTGTATACAGGGAGTACAGGTGATCTGTATACAGGGAGCACAGGTGATCTGTATACAGGGAGCACAGGTGATCTGTATAAAGGGAACACAGGTGATCTATATACAGGGAGTACAGGGGATCTGTATACAGGGAGTACAAGAGATCTGAGTACAGGTGATCTGTATAGATGGAGTACAGGTGATCTGTATAGATGGAGTACAGGTGATCTGTATACATGGAGTACAGGTGATGTGTATAAAGGTGATCTGAGTACAGATGATCTGTATACAGGGAGCACAGGTGATCTGTATACAGGGAACACAGGGGATCCGTATACAGGGAACACAGGATCCGTATACAGGGAGTACAGGTGATCTGTATATAGGGAACACAGGTGATCTTTATACAGGGAACATAGGTGATCTGTATACAGGGAGTACACGTGATCTGAGTACAGGTGATCTGTATACATGGAGTACAGGTGATCTGTATACAGGGAGCACAGGTGATCTGTATAAAGGGAACACAGGTGATCTGTATACAAGGAACACAGGTGATCTGTATACAGGGTGTACAGGGGATCTGTATACAGGGAGTACACGTGATCTGAGTACAGGTGATCTGTATACATGGAGTACAGGTGATCTGAGTACAGGTGATTTGTATACAGGGAGTACAGGTGATCTGTATACAGGGAATACAGGTGATCTGTATACAGGGAGTACAGGGGATCTGTATACAGGGAGTACAGGGGATCTGTATACAGGGAGTACACGTGATCTGAGTACAGGTGATCTGTATACATGGAGTACAGGTGATCTGTATACAGGGAGCACAGGTGATCTGTATAAAGGGAACACAGGTGATCTTTATACAGGGAACATAGGTGATCTGTATACAGGGAGTACAGGTGATCTGTATACAGGGAGCACAGGTGATCTGTATACAGGTAACACAGGTGATCTGTATACATGGAGTACAGGTGATCTGTATAAACGTGATCTGAGTACAAGTGATCTGTATACAGGGAATACAGGGGATCCGTATACAAGGAACACGGGATCCGTATACAGGGAGTACAGGTGATCTGTATACAGGGAACACGGGTGATCTGTATACAGGTGATCTGTATACAGGGAGTACAGGTGACCTGTATACAGGGAGTAAAGGTGATCTGTATACAGGGAGTACAGGTGATCTGTATACAGGGAGCACAGGTGATCTGTATACAGGTAACACAGGTGATCTGTATACATGGAGTACAGGTGATCTGTATAAAGGTGATCTGAGTACAAGTGATCTGTATACAGGGAATACAGGGGATCCGTATACAAGGAACACGGGATCCGTATACAGGGAGTACAGGTGATCTGTATACAGGGAACACAGGTGATCTGTATACAGGGCATACACGTGATCTGAGTACAGGTGATCTGTATACATGGAGTACAGGTGATCTGTATACAGGGAGTACAGGTGATCTGTATACAGGGAGTACAGGTGATCTGTATACAGGGAGCAGAGGAGATCTGTATACAGGGAGTATAGGGAGTACAGGGGATCTGTATACAGGGAGTACAGGTGATCTGTATACAGGGAGTACAGGCGATCTGTATACAGGTGATCTGTATACAGGGAGCACAGGTGATCTGTGTACAGGGAGCACAGGTGATCTGTATACAGGGAGTACAGGTGATCTGTATACAGGGAGTACAGGTGATCTGTATACAAGGAGTACAGGCGATCTATATACAGGGAGTACAGGCAGGGCTGTCTTAATGCATGGGCACCCTTGGGCACTGCCCAGGGGCCCCAGGTGCATGGGGCCCCATGATAATTTTGCATTACATCATACTTGGTAACTGTCCCGGATTTGCTGGGACAGTCGCGCTTTTTACTAAGCTGTCCCAGAATGGCTGTGTCCCGGGCAACATCCCAGAACCTGTACTGTGCCCTCCTGACTCCCATTGCACTGTGCCCTTCTGCCTCCACCCATACTGTGTTCTTTGTGTTGATTAGTCTTTGATTTATGGCATGTTTTCTTAGTTAAAATATATTTTATTGAAAGTACCACTATATGCTTAATTCTATCAGCTATTTATACTTTAATTCTAGAGAATTGGTGCATAAATTGGGACAAACTGGTAGGGGGCCCCAGTCCATTACTTTGCCCAGGGACCCATGATTCTATTAAGACGGCCCTGAGTACAGGTGATCTGTATACCTGGAGTACAGGTGATCTGTATACAGGGAGTACAGGTGATCTGTATACAGGGAGTACAGGTCATCTGTATACAGGGAGTACAGGTCATCTGTATACAGGGAGTACAGGTCATCTGTATACAGGGAGTACAGGTCATCTGTATATAGGGAGTACAGGTGATCTGTATACATTGTGGAAGGTTAGCTTGTGTGGATCGCCTTTCCTGGGAAGAGGGCCGCTGGTAGGCAAACTTTCTTAAAATCTGGCGGGGTTCCAGGTTTATTTGGTAAAGATTACAGATCATAAACAAACAAAAATAGCCAGAACAAAACCTTGCCATCTGGGGCTAAACTAATACAGCAGGATATTTTTCTATATGATGTCGGGCTTGTCCCTGACGCCTTCAAACAAACAAATGCAAACCTGTCTTTTGCAGTCCTTAGAGCAAACAACAACTCAAGGTTTAGCTCTCTCAGTGTAGGCACACAGAGTCCCAGGGTGAGCTCCACTGAGGACTCTTCCTGGTTATTCCAAGCAGCTGGAGAGGGATTTAGGTGGACCAGAAACTCCAGGCCGGAACCAGCTCTTCCACGGTGGCTGGCAAAACTCGGGTCGGACTCTTACCAGTCAACTCCAAGTGAACGCATGCGAGGCGATAAATATCGCCCGTCCACCATCGCACCACATCACATATCCTCCCCCCCCCCTCTGCTCAAGCCCCCCTCGGCTGAGCAATTGATACCCCCATACAGTGGACCCAGGAAAGGGCATCAGCATTGCTCTGCAGCTTTTCCGTCCTGTGTTCCACTGTGAAATTTTATAGGGCCAAAAAGCACCTTGTCACCCGACTATTCTTTTCCCTGTTGTCTCACATCCACTTCAGGGGGGCATGGTCGGTAACCAGTCTAAACAGCCTGCCCAAAGCATAATACTTTAGGCTCTCCAAAACCCATTTAATCGTGAGACACTCCACTTCACCATAACTGACCCTCTGCCCCTTGTGAGGTCCGTCAGGGGAACGGCAATGGTGGCAAGTCTAGTATGAAGCATCTATAGTGCCCCGTGATCCCCAGGAACGCATGCACCTGCTTTTTAATTTGGGGTTGGGGCCACTTCTGGATTGCCTCTAGTTTGTTGGCCTGGGGTTTAACTAGAGTTGCCACCTCATCCCTTCAAAACCGAACACATATGAATTACACAGGTTCTCTGGCTGATTAAGGTGGTAATTAAACTCACTTGGTGCCTTATCTGCATTCACTTGGCCTCAGAACCTGTGTAATTCATATGTGTTCGAGTTTAAAGGGATGAGGTGGCAACCCTAGGTTTAACGAGTCCCTGCCCAATAATGTGGCCAAGGCATTTGGCCTCCTCGAGACAGATGGCACACTTTTTGGGGTTGGCTGTGAGCCCTTCTATCCTGAGAGAATCCACAACCGCTTGCACTTGGGGCAAATGGGATTTCCAATCAGGACTTTGGGTGACCACATCATCCAAGTAGGCGGCTGCATAGGGATCGATGTGGTCTTGTCCATCATCCTCTGGAATGATGCAGGAGCCCCATGCAGACCAAACGTCATTTGTTTGTACTGGAAGGAGCCCGCGGGAGTAAAAAAGGTGGGTTTCTCCTTGGCTGACTCCGTTAGGGGTATCTGCCAGTAGCTCTTAATTAGGTCCAGGGTTGTTATGTACTGGTCCACTCCCAAATGATCCACAAGTTTGTCAACCCAAGGCATTGGATACGCATCAAACTTGGACAAGCTATTCAGTTTTCTAAAGTCGTTACAGAACCGGATAGTGCCATCGGGCTTTGGGACCAGCACTATGGGACTCGACCAGTGACTGTGGGGCTCTATCACATCCAACTCTAACATGTTCTGTATCTATTTTGCTACTCCCTCGCGCCTAGCCTCAGGTATTCTACAAGGTTTCACATTTACACAAACACCTGGCGCTGTGATTATGTCATGCTGAATCACTGTGGTCAGTCCGGGCAAAGGGAAGAAAAAGTCTCTATTTTTGTGCACAAACTCTTTAACACCCTGTTGTCGGGCTACTGACAAGGATTCCGTCAGGGGGACGTCCGGTGTCATTGGTACCCTATCTTTTTGAGGAGGTGGTACGGCCAACAAAGCCTCTCTGTCCTTCCATGGTTTTAAGAGGTTAACATGATAGATCTGTTTGGGCTTCCTTTTCCACGGCTGGTAAACTTTGTAGTTTACTTCCCCTTCTCTTTCCTTAATCTCAAAGGAACTCTGCCACTTTGCAAAGAATTTATTTTCAACAGTGGGGACCAGCACCAGTACTCTTTCCCCAGGGTTGAAAGTTCGGGTCTTAGCACCCTGATCATAAACCCTTCTCTGGGCCTCTTGGGCTTGTTCCATATGCTCTTGTACCAGGGGCAGGACCACTGCGATTCGATCCTGCATCAAATAAATATGCTTGATGACACTCCTATGAGGGGTGACCTCTCCTTCCCTTCTTTGGCGACATCTAACAATCCCCGGGGATGTCGACCATACAAGAGTTCAAATGGGGAGTACCCCGTAGACACCTGCAGAACTTCTCATATGGCAAACATGAGATACGGCAGCAACATATCCCAATCTCTCCCATCTTTTTCCACTACCTTTTTCAACATGCCTTTGAGCGTTTTATTAAACCTCTCCAAAAGTCCATCCGTTTGGGGGTGGTAGACCGAGGTACGTAGATGGAAGATTTTATATAACTTGCACAATTCCTCGGTTACACGGGACATAAACGGGGTGCTCTGATCCATTAAGACTTCTTTAGCAATTCCCACCTGATTAAATACCTGGACCAACTCCTTGGCAATAGTCTTAGCAGAGGTGTTCCCCAAAGGTATGGCTTCAGGATAGCGGGTCGCATAATCTAGTATTACGAGGATGTGCTGGTGTTCCCGGCCAGACTTTACTACAGGTCCCACGAGATCCATACCAATTCTTACGAATGGCACTTCAATTATGGGCAGTGGAACAAGTGGACTACGAAAATGGGGCGAGGGCGCAGAGAGTTGACCCTCAGGGCAGGATTCACAATACTTTCTGACATCTGCATGCAACCCGGGCCAGAAGAACCTCTGGGTTATTCTCTCCCTGGTCTTCTCTACACCCAGATGTCCCCCCATTATATGCCCATGCGCCAAGTCTAACACCATCCTGCGGTAGGTTTTGGGAACCACCAGCTGCTCCACCTCCTCCTCCCGGTGTTTCACCACCTGATACAACAACTGGTTCTTCAGCGCCATATAGGGAAAAGACGCTGCCCGATAAGGTTCCACGGGTTCCCCATCTATCACCTTAACATTTTCTCTGGCTCTAATGAGGGTGACAACGCGTAGTTGTTCTGTAGAGAAGTCCTCTCTCAGGACCTCTAAGTCAGGTACTACATTATGTTCACTCTCACAGCCAGGGCCAAAGACATTTTCTGGGTCATTAGCCACCAGCTGGGAGCCATCTTCCAGCTCCCCAGCCATTACAGGAAAAGGAAGAGGGTCTCTTTCTTCCTCGGTCCTGCCACCAGTCTCCCCTTCCATTTGGCAAAAAGGGTCTGGTGAGAGTTCATGTGCTTCCTCAGCAGGGGGAGCTCTTTCTTCCAGACTCTCTGTGCCTTCCCATAACCTCCCAAAATGGGGAAAATCCCTCCCCACTAGGGCTTCAAGAAGCAGTGAAGGTACCACCCCCACTGAATGTGCCACACTGCCCCAAGGGGTGTCAATCTCAACCACCACTGTCTGGTAGTCCCGAGTGTCCCCATGGATGCAAATAACCCAGATAGTGCTAGGGTGTAACCTTGCAGGATTTATGCAATTGCTTTTGACCAATGTTACCACACTACCCGAGTCAAGCAGTGCAGTGACTAGTTTCCCATCAATAGAAATCACACACATCTGCTTCTCCATGCGACCTGAACTTGATGCTGTATATTCGACCTGCGCAAAAAGAGAAAGGTGTCTATTCACATAATTATAATCGCATTGCATGGATTCATCAGTCAGGGAACAATTGGCAGCAATATGGTCCAATGCATGGCAACGGTAGCACTGTAAGCGCTCTATACCCAGTCCTCTCAACGGTCCCCAAGACCTTCCTGGCTTCTTTGGCCAGTCTCCAGGTCTAGAGCCCAGAGTCTCGTTAGTCATTACAACAGTCTAATTACTATTCCCGATGCCTTTGAGCATTGGGACAGTCTTACCGGATCTGTTGGGGGCCCTCTCACCCCTAGGCACACAGAATTGGGGCGCAGATGGGTTCAACAAGTCCTCAGCCGCCGTGTATCTCTCCACGAGGTCCACGAGTTGGTTGGCGGTTTCGGGGTCCCCATGACTGACCCATTTCCTCAAAGTAGCAGGCTCTCTGCTGCTTTGAGGAAATGGGTCAGTTGTGGAGCACGTGGTCATGGACCGCTATCTACGTGCGCTCTGCACGTAGATAGCGGTCCATGACCACGTGCTCCACAATCTTGGGATCTGGCAAAGTCTCTAGCTGTAGCCACTTCCTGGTGAGGTGGACTAGGTTGAACAATGGCGAGCTGGGTGACTTGTCGGTGCAGTAGGTCCACTGATGCACCCGTTGGGCCCAGACTGCCATGGTTACCCCTAGGCGTGGGAGTATCTCTGCTTTTAGAGTCTCATATCCTGGGCCTTATCTGGCTCCAGATCAAAATAGACTTTTTGGAGTTCATCGGTCAAGATTGGTGCTAACTGTCCCGCCCACTGTCCTTTTGGCCATCCTTCGCAAAGAGCGACTCTTTCAAAAGTCGTGAGATACGCCTCCACGTCATCCACAGGTGTCATCTTCTGCATGTGGTAAAAGACGCTTACCAACTTTGGTTCCACTGTCCTGCAAACTGTTGGTTCGTCTCCTGTTGAGCCGCCTGCTGTGCTGCAGCAACCTGGTGGTTGGTTTCACGCTGAGCTGCATTGGCTTGCAGCAGGGCCTTCACCAATTCTTCCATTTGGGAAAGATGCCCGCTTAGTCCACCACGTGTGGGAGATTAGCTCGTGTGGATCATCTTTCCTGGGAAGAAGGCAGCTGGTAGGCAAACTTTCTTAAAATCTGGCGGGTTGCCAGGTTTATTTGGTAAAGGTTGCAGATCATAAACAAACAAAAATAGCCAAAACAAAATCTTGCCGTCCGGCGCTAAACTAATACAGCAGGATACCTCTCTATACGTCCGGCTTGTCCCTGACACCTTCAAACAAACAAATGCAAACCTCTGTCTTTTGCAGTCCTTAGAGCAATTAAGAACTCGAGGTCTTAGCTCTCTCAGTGTAGGCATACTGAGTCCCAGGGTGAGCTCCACTGAGAGCTCTTCCTGGTTATTTCAAGGAGCTGGAGAGGGATTTGGGTGGAGCAGAAAGTCTGGGCCGGAACCAGCTCTGCCACGGTGGCTGGCAAAACCCGGGTCGGACTCTCACCAGTCCACTCCAAGTGAACGCATGCGAGGCGACAAATACCGCCCGTCCACCATTGCACCTCGCACAAAGTCACATGGAGTACAGGTGAACTGTATACAGGGAGTACAGGTGATCTGTATATAAGGAGTACATGTGATCTGTATACAGGGAGTACATGTGATCTGTATACAGGGAGTACATGTGATCTGTATACAGGGAATATAGGTAATATGTATACAGGGAATACAGATGATCTGTATACATGGAGTACAGGTTATCTGTATACATGGAGTACAGGTGATCTGTATGCATGGAGTACAGCTGATCTGTATACAGGGAGTACATGTGAGCTTTATACAGGGAGTACATGTGATCTGTCTACAGGGAATACAGGTAATCTGTATACAGGGAATACAGGTGATCTGTATACATGGAGTACAGGTGATCTGTATGCATGGAGTACAGGTGATCTGTATACAGGGAGTACATGTGATCTGTATACAGGGAGTACATGTGATCTGTATACAGGGAATACAGGTAATCTGTATACAGGGAATACAGGTGATCTGTATACATGGAGTACAGGTGATCTGTATACATGGAGTACAGGTGATCTGTATACATGGAGTACAGGTGATCTGTATACAGGGAATACAGGTAATCTGTATACAGGGAATACAGATTATGCCACGTATCAATGCCTGTCAGTGTTTTGTTTGTCAGTGCCGCCCATCAGTGCTGTATATGTGCCCCATCATCAGTGCAACCTTATCAGTGCCACCTCATCAGTGCCAATCTGTACTGCCTCATCAGTGCCCGTCAGTGTAGCCTCATCAGTGCCCATCAGTGTAGACACATCAGTGCCCGTCAGTGAAGGAGAAAATGTACTTTATACAAATTTTTGTGACAGAAACAAAGAAAAATGTTTTTTTTTTCAAAATTTTCGGTCTTTTTTTGTTTATAGCGGTGATCAGAAATGACGCAGAGGCGATCAAATGCCACCAAAAGAACGCTCTATTTGTGGGAACAAAATGATAAAAATTTTGTTTGGGTACAACGTCGCACGACCGCGCAATTCTCATTCGAATCGCAACAGCACTGAAAGCTGAAAATTGGTCTGGGAGGGAAGTATTCTAAGTGCCCGGTATTGAAGTGGTTAAATCAGCTGCTGAAAGTGCTCACACATATTAAGGCTGAACTCCAGGAATTCAGACATTTTCTAATATGTGCTGACTTACTATGGTTAAGTCCACATTGTGCATGCCGCCTTGTGGACTAATCTCTTCAACTTACAATTCACATTTTTTACTGAGCTATTGCTATATTCTGGCATTCTAATGGTTGACTTTAGGGTCTCAGCTTCTGCAGCTGCAGAGTCTTGTGTAGCCACACTGTCCTCTTCTCTTGTCCAGTCACAGAGAGCTTTGTATTATGTGAACTCAATCACAAAATACAATTCCGTGAATGGACAGCAAAGGTGAGGCGTAGGTAGAACAGCTGCTATGTGAGAAAGCAGCATCGGTGTTGTCAGAGCCTGGGAGTATAGTGATAGCTGTACTCCCAGTAACCAGTAACACTGTCAATTGCAAATTAAAGATACAGGTCCATGATGTGGCATGCACCTTTTGGACTTACCCCTAGTAAGTCAGCACATTTTGGAATATGACTGAATTCCTAGAGTTCAACTAAGTAGGGAATACAAATGTCTGTCAGTGAAATCCCTACAGGTAAAACCATCATCCACCTTTGCAGTGGTCAGATACCACTCATTAATAAATACCCTTTCAAAGGGGAAAAGCTCCTTCACATTGTCATAATAAAGCCAACATTCCACCGGTTGTTTTCAGTCCTCAGAAGAATATTTTACATACCAAGTGTATTGGGAAGGTCCTTGCAGCTATGATGAATGAGGGATGAAGGTGGGGCTAATGGCCTAACAATTTACTGATTGCCAGCATCCCAGCCTATACTGAAGGAGGCAATATATCCAGGAATGATTAAATTCCTTTGTTCTTAAATGGATATTAATAAAAATGCATTAGCTTTATTCAAAGACCTAAAACAGTTATTACTGTATTTACAGTTAGAGGGTTAAAGTGTATGTAATGCTCACAACAAAAAAAGGCCTGCTAATTCCGTTTAATCGTCCGGAAAAAAACAACACTCGTAATGTATGTGAAATTGGGAGATTGACATTTATGTCATTATTGACAAAATCCAGAAACTTATTTCGATTACGTAAAAATAATTATAGGTAAATTCTTGTTTCCTTAAATTAGTAAGGACCTATATAACGGAGGAAGTCATATCCGACCCTACGACCGTTAGTCATTTAACAATCCGGTAATCGGGGTGGAAGTAGGGAGTAAGTAGTATCGACGTTCCTGGAAGGGTTATGTGAACCATACATTTTATAAGAAGACTCCTGACTTTTGTTGGCCACCTTACAACCGAAATAATA
>BLSH010354188.1:11198-39242 GCA_018402905.1 Glandirana rugosa | reverse complement strand
CTGTCGGCACAGACGTACTTACCTCCTTTCTTACTTTTGTAGGAAACATAGGGAGGTGAAGTAGCGTTCGTTTAATGGTGTAGAGTTCATCCGAGAGAGGGGGGGGGGGCTGATTCAGCCCTTAGATGGTCGGCAACCCCCTTCGGGGCCGCAAATCCAGCGTGCGACGGTGCACGCGGTTAAACCACTAGTTCATTCACTGATTTTTCACCGTGCGAACACATCTTTAACAGGTGCATGTCCGGAGCTGTTTGGGGTCCGCGGTCCAGCGGTACCGCTGGTCTTTAGCGCAGGACCGCTCACTGACGGCAAGGAAGAGAGGGGTACCATTTTGTCGCACAGTCTAAGTCGCTTCGCTCTCGGCTCTCAAGAGACGAATTGGTGAACGGCTGGCGGTTGGCGTCCAACTGCCGCTGTTCCGCGGGTAGCCGGCGGCAATCGAAGCCGCCGCACCCGCTCCCTGGCCCTCCCCGAACACAGTGAGCGCGCGGGCGCGCCTCCGGCGGCGCGCGCGCGCTCACAGTGTGCGTCATCGCAGCCGCCGTCGTATGACGGCGATTTGCGATAACGAACCACCTTGTCGCCGTCAACCTGCGGTTGGCGGTCGGCAAGTGGTTAAGCAGAGAACTCTCGGCTCTCGCTTCGCTGAATCTGACACGCTGTTTTACCATGGGGAGAGAAGGAACGGCAGTCACTCGCCAGGACGCGATTTCTGGTCGCCATGGCGACCTGGCGCCTGGGGTTTGTCGAGGCCTGTACGTGGACAATTTCTACACAAGCGTGCCACTTTTTAGTCACTTACTTGATCACCAAATTGGCGCACGTGGCAGCGTGCGACCTAAACGCCGGGGCTTCCCCCAACGGCTGGTAGATTCCCGACTTAGTCGGGGGGGGGGGAGAGAGCCTACTTGAGATGTGGTAATTTGCTTGCGATGAAGTGGAGGGATACAAAGGATGTTTTCATTCTTTCCTCCATTCATGCAGACACGGCTGTCCAAATTAGAAGGGCGACTGGTGTTGTGGAGAAACCCCTCTGTCCACCAATATAACCTTAATATGGGAGGGGTGGACCTCAATGACCAGTTATTGGCGCCCTACTTAATTGCCCGTAAATCCAGACGTTGGTACAAAAAATTGTCTATTTACTTCTTTCAATTGACTTTGCTGAATGCTTTTGTGCTATACAAAGCGTCAGGACGGACTGGACCTCTCCTGCAATTCCAGGAAGAGGGCTCTGCACCCCAAGTTCCCAATCCACATGCAGTGAGCCGGCTGCATGGACAGCATTATCCACATGACATCCCTGGTACCCCTACCCAACGATACCCCCAAAAAAGATGTTGTGTCTGCCGACGACGCGGATACAGGCGTGACACCCGATATTATTGCCCCACCTGTTTGGCCCAGCCTGGTCTCTGCATCAGTCACTGTTTAGAGCGCTACCATTCATTAGTTGAGTATTAGGGAACTACATAGAAATAGGGCACACTTTCACAGGGTCTCCAAAGATGTCACTGCATTTTTGGAGACCCTAACCTTTACTGTTTATTGTTCATTGTTATAAAAAAAAAAAAAAAGCGTACAAAAAAAAAATAATAATAAAAAAAAGTTATAAAAACCAAAAAAAATTAAAAAAATAAAAACCAAAAACAGTTGTACGTTTCATGTTTTGCTATCTCCATTTTCTCTCTATTCTCTTTCTATTGCTCTCTCTATTGTTGTTTATGCATATCTGTAATGCTTTTTTTGCAGGTATGCAATGTTTTTATGTAACATGTAATTTTTTTATTCTTAGCAGGAATATTATTTTTTTATGTGTTACTGTTTTTATTAATCTTTATTTAAATTTCAGGTACGCCAGCTGCAGAGCTGATTTATTTAGGGTGACAGCAATAGCGTTTGCTCCCACCATATATAAAGCAGCGACTCCAGCGCTGTTGGCGGTGATTTCACCACCACAGTTCAAAAAAGAGCAAATATACCGGAGCATAGGGGCAGTGGGTGGAAATTGGGGCGGATTGCCCCTATGATCCAGTATATTTTCTTTAAAAAGTGGCTATGCCCACCATTAGAAGTGGGAGCATGAAGGGTGGTTTTCTAATGGTGGGCATACCCACCGATTGATTCTTTTTTTCATGAAAAAAAGAACATTACAATAAATGCCCAACAAGGACCAGCGACATACTTGTATGTTGCTGGTCTTCTCAGGCTCTCCTATCCCACCGGAGAAAGTGAGAATGCAGCTGGTGGTTCTGCCAACTTACCATAGAGCTGATTGAAAACTAGAATGGCTCCAATCATCTCCATGGCCTAAGAAACCGGAGGCTACGAGCATTTTGTGACTTCAGTTTCGCCAGATATAAACAGCGCCACTGAGAAATTGGGGAAGCATCTTATCAAACCGATTTTGGTGTGGTCAGATGCTTTAAGGGCTGGGGAAAGATCTAGAGAGTTTAGTAGACCCCAAAATGAAAAAAAAAAATTATATGCGACAATACCTATTTTTATCATAGGGGATATTTAAAATCCCCGTGATAAAAATAAAAATGATAAAAAAAAGAAAAAGATGAAAGGGACAGTGTAAAAATAAAACAAAATGAATAATAAAAAAAAAAATGCACCCTTGCCCCCCGTGCACGCGCGAAAAGGTGGACGCAAGCGTCAGTTTCATGTCGTATGTAAACAACAATTTCACCATGCATGTGAGGTATCACAGCGAACGTCAGATCGAGGGCAGTAATTCTAGCAGTAGACCTCCTCTGCAGATCTAAAGTGGTAACCTGTAAAGGCTTTTAAAAATGTATATAGTTTGTCGCCGCTTCGCGGGTGTGCGTCATTTTTAAAGCATGTCATGTTTGGTATCTATGCACTCGGCATGAGATCACCTTTTATATTTCACCAAACATTTGGGCAAAATAGTATGTTTTTGTGCATTAAAATGGAAAAAAGTGTTTTTTTTCCCCAAAAATTGCGTTTGAAAAATCGCTGTGCAATTACTTTGTGAAAAAAAAAATTGTAACACCCACTATTTAAATCTCTAGGGCCTCTGCTTTAAAAACATATATAATGTTTGGGGGTTCAAAGTCATTTTCTAGCAAAAAAAAAAAAAGGATTTTTTCATGTAAATAAAAAGTGTCAGAAAAGACTTGGTGGTTCAAGTGGTTAGAAGAGTGGGTGATGTTGGGCATAAAATGCCAGAACTATTCAAAACCCCCCCCCAAATGACACCATTTTGGAAAGTAGACACCCCAAGCTATTTTCTGAGAGGCATGTTGAGTCCATGGAATATATTATTTGTTTGTCATAAATGATTGAAAAGTGACAAAAAAAAAAAAATTACACAAAGTTGTCACTGAAATTATATATTGCTCACCCACGCCATGGGTATGTGTGGAATTACACCCCAAAATAGATTCTGCTGCTTCTCCTGAGTACGGGGATACCCCATGTGTGAGCCTTTTTGTGAGTCGATCCGTGTACGGGACCCCGAAAACCAATCACCGCCTTCAGGATTTCTAAGGGCAAAAATTTATGCCTTCACCCCATACTACCTATCCAGGTTTCGGAGGCCATGAAATGCCCAGATAGCAAAAAAACAAATGACCCCATTTTGGAAAGTAGACACCCCAAGCTATCTGCTGAGAGGCATGTTGAGTCCATGGAATATTTTATATTTTGCCACAAGTTTCGGGGAAATGACAATTTGTATTTATTTATTTATTTATTTTTTACACAAAGTTGTCACTGAAATGATATATTGCTCACACATGCCATGGGTATATGTGGTATTACACCCCAAAAATACATTCTGCTGCTTCTTCTGAATACAGGGATACCACATATGTGAGACCTTTTGGCAGTCTAGCCGCGTACGGGACCCCAAAATCCAATCACCGCCTTCAGGATTTCTAAGAGCATAAAATGGTGATTTTACTCCTCTGTACCTATTACGGTTTTGGAGGCCCTGAAATGTAAAGGTAGCACAAACCCCCCCCAAATGACCCCATTTTGGAAAGTAGACACCCCACGCTATTTGCTAAGAGGCACGATGAGTATTTTGCAGCTCTCATTTGTTTTGGAAAATGAAGAAATAAACAGAATTGTTTTTTTCTTTTTACTTTTTTAAAATTTCAAAACTTTGTGACAAAATGTGAGATCTGCAAAATACTCAAAATACTTCTCAGCAAATAGCTTGGAGTGTCTACTTTTCAAAATGGGGTCATTTGGGGGGGTTTTGTGCTATCTGGGCATTCCATGGCCTCCGAAACTGTGATAGGGAGTGAGGAGTAAAATCACCTTTTTACGCACTTAGAAAGCCTGGAGGCGGTGATTGGTTTTTGGGGTCCTGTACGCGGCTAGACTGCCAAAAGGTCTCACATATGTGGTATCCCTGTATTCAGAAGAAGCAGCAGAATGTATTTTGGGGTGTAATTTCACATATACCCATGGCATGTTCAAACAACTTATCATTTAGTGAGAACTTTGTGGGGAAAAAAAAAATTGTAATTTCCCCGAAACTTGTGGCAAAATATAAAATATTCCATGGACTCAACATGCCTCTCAGCAAATAGCTTGGGGTGTCTACTTTCCAAAATGGGGTCATTTGGGGGGGGGTTTGTGCTATCTGGGCATTTCATGGCCTCCTCAACTGAGATATGTAGTGTGGGGTGAATGCATACATTTTTGCCCTTAGAAATACTGAAGGTGGCGATTGGATTTTGGGGTCCTGTATGCAGATAAACTTCCAGAAAGTCTCACACATGGGGTATCCCCGTACTCAGGAGAAGCAGCAGAATGTATTTTGGGGTGTAATTCCACATATACCCATGGCATGTGTGAGCAATATATCATTTCAGTAACAAGATTGTGTAAGTTTTTTTTTTTTTTGGTCATCTTTCAATCACTTATGACAAAAAAAATAAAATATTCAATGGGCTCAACATGCCTCTCAGCAAATTCCTTGGGGTGTCTACTTTCCAAAATAGGGTCATTTGGGGGGGGGGGGGTGGACTGCCCTTCCATTTTAGCACCTCAAGAAATGAGATAGGCAGTCATAAAATAAAAGCTGCATAAATTCCAGAAAATGTACCCTAGTTTGTAGACGCTATAACTTTTGCGCAAATCAATAAATATACGGTAATTATTTTTTTTTACCCAAGACATGTAGCTAAATGCATTTTGGCAAAAATTTAGTTTATTGTATTTTTGTAATAACAAAGTTGAAAATATCATTGTTTTCAAAATTTTCGTCCTTTTTTTGTTTATATCACAAAAAATAAAAAGCGCAGTGGTGAACAAATACCACCGAAAGAAAGCTCTATTTGTGGGAAAAAAAGGACGCAAATTTAGTTTAGGTACTGCATCACATGACCGCACAATTACCATTTGAAGTGGTGCAATGCCAAATTGAAAAAAGTGCTCTGGTCCTAAAGCTGGAAAACCTTCCGGTTGGTAAGTGGTTAAACAGGATCTAATTTACCTACCAGCATGTCTTTGGAGTGTGGGAGGAAACCGGAGTACCCAGAGGAATCCCACGCAGACACAGACATGCAAACTCCAGGCAGGTAATGTTGTGGTTGGGATTTAAACCAGTGACCTTTTGCTCCCAGGCGAAAGTGCTAACCGCTACACCACTGTGTAGACTATATACAGTGCATGCACACTTGGATAAGGGTCTGACATAGATTTTAAGAGGAACTCCACGTCAAAATTAAACACAAATTTTGGGTAGAGGTCCCCCGCAAAGTCCGTACCAGGCCCTTCAGGTCTGGTATGGATTTTAAGGGGAACCCCATGCCAAATTTTTGGAAAAATGGCGTTGGGGTCCCCCCAAAATCCAAACCAGGCCCCAAAGCACCCTCCCCATGTTGGAGGGCATGTGGCCTAATAAAGTTCTGAGGGGGCACGCTCACTCGTCCCCCGCCATGCCAGGGCTGCGTGCTCAGATAAGGGTCTGGTTTGGATTTTGGGGGGACCCCAACACCATTTTTTTCACAATTTGGCATGGGGTTCCCCTTAAAATCCATACCAGACCCGAAGGACCTGGCATGGACTGGGAGGGACCCCCAACGCAATGCTTTTTCAATGAGCTTTATCTATATTGCAGGAAACCAGCAATGCATTACAGCCGCGGGCGATTTTAAATGACAATTTTTCCTTTACAAATGTAATTTTGCGGTGGCACGGTTCTAAACATCACAGAGATCCATACTAAGGGGACCCCCCCAGCACAATATTTAAAGGAATATTTTGTGGGGGTTTTTTTCACTTTAACCATTATTAAAACAATCGATTTAAAAAAAAAAAATAATTCTATTGATACATGTCCCCTAGGGCTAAGGCTGTTAAAATTAGAGAGAGGGTGTGGTAATGTGGTTTTTATGGCAATGAACTTGCATACAAGCATTAAATGGAGGAATTCTGAAGTCACAAGTTCGACTCCAGTTGACATCCAGTGTGCAGAACATGTGATCTGAGACGCATCTTCCCAGGCAAATAGAGCTCTGTTCTGTGTAGATTTCCTCCCAGTTTCTGAGAGTTGAAGTCTTAATTGCCTTTAATTGAGTTATTTTAAGGCACTGCTGGAGTAGATTTGGGAGTTATAGTAAATCAGGGCCAGAGTATCGCAGTTTGTTACATATGGAGCTGTGTAGCCGCAGACCAGTCAGTGTCCATGCTGACCCGTGTCATACGTGCCTACAATGGGCATCAGAACTGAACCAGGGAGCAATGGAAGAAGGCGGCCTGGTCTGATTAATCAAAGAATGGGTTGAGGAACACAAGAAGTTAAAGGTGGTGGATTTGCCCCCAAATTCTCTAGATTTTCATGGAGCAACTGTGGGATGTGCTGTAAAAACAAGTCCGACCCATAGAGGACGCGCCTAAAAAATTACTGGACTTTAAAAAATTAAAACTCAGTAGCTACAAATCCTGTAGCTGCTGACTTAAAGGACACTTTCCTGTCCCACGATGCAGCACTGTCCTAATGTGGGCCGATTCTTCTCCAGTCTTCAGGTCCCTGACTCCGCCATATTTACTGTGGGAAGTCGGCTGTGATACCTTGCAGCTTCATAATCAGCTTCCCACTGCACATGCATGGGTTGCACTACACTTTGTAAATGGTCCTGCAGCCTCTTGGGACCTATTATCTCAACATCATCCAGTCTGTCTGGGATTACATGAAGAGACAGAAGGATCTGAGGCAGCCAACATCCACAGAATATCTGTGGTTAGTTCTCCAAGATGTTTGCAACAACCTACCTGCCGAGTACCTTCAAAGACTGTGTGTGAGTGTTCCTAGAAGATTGAGGCTGGTTTGAAAGCAAAGGGTGGACACACCAAATATTGATCTCATTTGGGTTTCACTTCCGTTCATTTACATTCCATTTTATTAAATGATAAAAATAAACTATTAACACATTCTGAAAGCATTCTTCATTGACAGCATTTTTTCACACCTGCCTTAAGGTGGGAATTTCGGATGGGAATTGTCATTCGCGCAGCTGGTCGTCAGAAATTCTTACCGCTAGTATGCTCCTTTCAACAGCCGATTGACATTTTTCATCAGACAAAAGCTGGATGTGCAGACTAGTAATTTTTTGTCATACAAGATCGCCACGCCCGATTTTCGTTCTGTTAGTACGGTTTTCATACGAAAACAATCCTACGACCGAGACTACGCATGTTCACAAAGAAAACAAAGATGCAAAAATATTCAAAACATTACATCACTTCTAAAGTGGAGTTTGGTCGAAGAAAATTTCTCGGATAGTCAGTATGCTTTACAAAATCATGGACACATGCTTTTGACAAAAATCAGAAGCGCTGTCGCGTGACAATCGAACCGCGTATACAAGGCTTAAAACTTTTGCACAGTACCATATGTATGTGGCTTTAGCAGATATTTAGTGATCACCGCAACTTCTCATTGTAAAATAATCTTTATTTAAATCCCAATGAAGTTTGTTGGCATAAAAAAGTACAAATTCAACAACTTAATTGCATAATTTTCAGCCTGTGGTTTCATTGCTGATTTTATAGGTTAGATCCGGAAAATAAATGCTAAATGACAAATCGCATGAACATAACAGACTCCATTTTGTCACAAGATGATACATCATCATAAATTTTGAAAGGAAACATAAAACAGCCCCCGTTTCAACATAATACACAGCCATAGAAGTTAAAGTGGTTGTAAACCCCTCCATATACCCAGTGAAGTGACTGGCCTCAGGTGATACACAGAGATCAAAAACAAATCCTCCTACATAAGTTGTACCTGTTTATCTACAGTCTTCTCTTCTCAATATCCATTCAAATCCAGAATTTATAAAGCTTGTCTGAGCTGTCAGGAAGCAGAGGGTGGAAAGCTGAAATTACACACTGCAGAGCTCAGCAAGGAGAGCTCTGAAAGCTGATTGCAGGGAATGGGGCACACCCCCCTCCACACAGCTCACAAGAACAGAGCTGATCCTGTCAATCAGCTGGAGCTCCCTCCACTGTCCCCATTTTTCTCTTGGTGTCAGGAAAACTTGTCAGAAGTGACTCATGCTGATAGAGGAAGGAGGCAGCAGACAGAAATGACACTTAGTGCTCCTAAGTGAGACAAATACACAAATAGAGGGATGCGCTTTCTTCATATTTCATGTCTGAGGTGTATAACCACTTTAACAGACCATAAGACCCTCTACATTTTTTATCAGGTAAGGTAAACAGCCTCATACACGCTCTTTCAGGTAGCGTTTGCCCCAGTATCTGCCCTTCAAATGAAGGTCATATGGACTGAGATACTTCCTACATCCCATCATGTTGCGTGACGCAATGCGTTCGAATGTCCATGGATTCTGGTTGTTCCTTTGCTTCTCTTCAAACTCTTCCCGCATCTGTTTTAGGCTTGCCCGACTAACCGCCTTTGCTGGGAAAGGAAGCTTCTTGGCCACTTGTTCCAGGGCCGGCAGGACTTCTTCAAACTCACAGTGACCCCCCACTTCCAAGATAAGCTGGTCCGCTTTGACTGGGGTGACATAATGGTCCACAGCGCCTTTCCCTCCACCCATACGCTGCCCGAGTCCTTTGCGAGTAATGGGCTTATTAGGTGCTTCCACCATCCACATGCTGAAGGTGGTGCGAGCGTCGAACTTGCGGTTTAAGGTCAAGCGCATCATTTCGAAGTGGCCCCAGTGTAAGTAGCCGCCTCCCAGAGCCTGAGAACACAAAACATCAGAGGAGTTTACACAGTGACTTCACATTAGCAGGAAATAGCTACTCAAAGAGTTTTTTTTTCAAAAAAAATTGTTTTGGAAAACATACACTTTAGTGAATTTTAATGCACAATACCAAACTGTTTCATAAAATATAAAAGATGTGACGCCAAGTAAATAGATACGAACCATGTCACACTTTAAAAAAACGCACACGCTTGTGGAACATCGCCAAACTTCGGTACTTAACCACTTCCATACCGTAGTACATCATATAACATCCTGGGCTTTCAGTGGAGATATCTGAATGATGCCTTCAGCTGCACAGTAAAAACAATCATAGCAGCTGTTCAGCCGCTTAATTGTTTTTACAGGCGGCGCCCCTCCCTCTTTTCGCCCTCCGGTGCTTCTACCCGTGCGATCAGCGAGCCGGAGAAAGAATCCGCCGGCAGCAGAAGTTCACCATAGAGACTACTGCGGACCAGATGGTCCTCGGCAGTCTTTATGACCTTCAGAGGTGGGGCGTGATGTTATGACAGTTGTAAACACTGCCGTGTATTCGGCTGAAAAGGCGGAGATCTTTTTTTTTTTTTTTTCCCAGGCTTTCTAGCCTGGAGGAGAGATCTCTCCATAAAGAGGACCCGTCACGTACTATTCCTGTTTACATTCCTTGTAATCGGAATAAAAGTGATAAAAAAAATGTAGCGCCCCCATCCCTGCACGCAGTAGTGAACATATATGTATGTCGCACTCACATATGTAAACGGCGTTCAAACCACACATGAAGCATCGCCGCGAAGATTAGAGCAAGAGCAACAATTCTATCCCAAGACCTCCTCTGTAACTCTAAACATTTTTAAAACATTGCCTATGGAGATTTTTAAGTACCGAAGTTCGGCACCATTTCACGGTGTGCGAAAAATTTTTTTAACATCATTCTTATTTATGTTCAGTACATACAACAAGAATCAGTGGTACACTTTCATAGGTTAGTCATATGTCACTTATAAATAAAATTCCGCATGGTACAGTAGCTTCAGATGATTAGGACACATGCACATCCATGCAATGATAACCGCTTAAGGTTATTTATTCAGAATTACATGCTGGAGGGGTCGGGGGGGAACCGCCAATGGAAGAATGGGCAGGAGTCGTGAGCTACGTCTCTCCATACATGCAGCTATCTCAAGGTAGAAAATTCACAACAGTCACCATGGTGCCTTCTCCCTGAGCCACAACATGTAAGTAGTAAATCCTGTGTAAGAATTTTAGTTGTGTAAACTTATCCCGAGCTGAGATCATAAGAGTGAGATACTGCTGGATACCCTCCTCCCAATCATCTTCAGCCAGTGTAGGAATATCCTGCTGCCAGGCCGAAAACAGCTGAGACACCCTGGAGGTATCAGAGCCAATTAAGATGGCATAGGTCGTAGACAAGCGTCTATCCTCATCTTTCTTTCCCAGCATACTCTCAAGGGAGAGGGCCTCCAGTACTTCCCTGCTGTGTGAGTAAGCCGGCCCCCTTTGCTAAAAAGATACGCCCCAATCTATGGTGAAGAAGGAAGTTCTTATCCCACTGCCGAAATGCATTGCTGTATTACTAGTTGTAGCTGAGGCTACATACAGTTTATATAGTGGTCTCCAAACTGTGGCCCATGGGGCCAGATGCCCTTGGGACACTATTGCTGCCACTGACACCAACATTAGGGCACTATTGCTGCCACTGAAGCAAACAATGGGGCACTATTCCTCCCACTGACACTAAAAATGGGGCACCATTCCTCCCACTGACACCAACAATGGGGCACTATTCCTCCCACTGAAACCAATAGGGCACTATTCCTCCCACTGACACAAACGATGAGGCACCATTCCTCCCACTAACACCAACAGGGCACTATTCCTCCTACTGACAATAGGGAACTATTCCTGCCACTGACACCAACAATATGGCACTATTCCTCCTACTGACAATAGGGCACTATTCCTGCCACTGACACCAACAATAGGGCACTATTCCTCCTATTGACAATAGGGTGCTATTCCTGCCACTGACACCAAACAATAGGGCACTATTCCTCCTACTGACATCAATAGAGCAACTATTCCTCACACGAACACCAGCAATTGGGCACTATTCCTGCCACTGACACCAACAATGGGGCACCATTCCTCCCACTGACACCAACAATGGGGGACTATTCCTCCCACTGCCACAAACGATGGGGCACTATTCCTCTTACTGACAATAAGGCACTATTCTTGCCACTGATACCAACAATAAGGCACTATTCCTCCTATTGATACCAATAATAGGGCACTATTCTTCACACAAACACCAGCAATTGGGCACTATTCCTGGCACTGACACCAAGAATGGGGTACTATTGCTCCTACTAACACCAACAATGGGGCACTATTCCTCCTACCGACACAAACAATGGGGCATCATTTCTCCCACTGACACTAACAATCTCTGACACCAATGACATTTTCTACTCCCACTGACCACAGTCCGACATTCCTAAAGTCTGAAGGGCAGTAATCTGGGCCTTGTTAAGAAATTTTAGAGACCCCGGTGCAGCAAATAGTTCATGTAGGCAACTTTAGTCTAAACAATCTAGTTAAAGGGACAATAAAGAGTTAGGTTTGAACATACAAAATGACTGCCAGGGTCACTATTATTATTGTTACCAAGATGCCGTATTCTCCTTCCCGGAAATCCCGTCCCTCGGTCGCAGGGCCACGGATATCTCGTAGGTTCTTGGGCATTTTCACCACTTTCACTAAGTCTGGCGCTCTGTTCAGAAAGCGTAGTTTGGGTTTCTCTTTCATCTGGACTCCTGTGAAACACGGACAAGTATTCAGTCTGTAATGTACACCACTTGGGTTAGAAAAAAAGAATAAAACTTCTTAGAACTGCGACCTTCAGGTACTGCACAATGTGCGCTCTTTACACAAACCTTTTTATGCGAGTTTACCATACACAGGTACCCTTTAATATTGTAACTTGAAACGGCAAAATACATAAACACACAATTGTGCAGCGCTTAAAAAATAAATAAATAAATAAAATCACACAAAAAAAGCAAAAGCGAGCGTATCATAAGGTTCATGATTGTAAAAGTTCCATATAAGTAGACCATAATCCATGTGTTGATGGTGAACCATAACAAGAGTGTGCACGGTGAAGTCTACACACCACTTGTCCTCCACCAATCACACTCAGAGGCTTACCGGATGAAATGTGGCTTCCAACAGAAGAAGCCAAAAACCGCTTGCAAGGACCATATGCTCAAGTATGGATTCCACAGCTCGCCCCATAACCCACTTCATCTCCCTCTCGGGCATGAGGCATAGAAAATAAAAACACTGCATGCAATTGTGCAAATCAATGAAAACGCTTTTATTAACCACTTGCCGACCGCCGATCGGCATCTGACGGCGGCAAAGTGGCTCGTTCCCGCAAATCGCCGTCATACCACGGCGGCTGCGGGAACGTGTATAGTGAGCGTGCGCGCGCCGCCGGAGGCGCGCCCGCGCGCTCACTGTGTCCAGGGGGGGGCCAGGGAGCGGGTGCGGCGGCTTCGATTGCCGCCGGCCACCCGCGATGCCCCCCCCCCGGAGCGAATGAGCGGAGGTCCGTGTATGTAAACACGGACCTCCGCTCTGTGTGAGGGGGAAGGGCTGTGATCACAGCCTTCCTTTACGTGAAGGCTGTGATAACTTCCCTTCCCCAGATAGGCAGTCCCCCATACAGTTAGAACACGCCCAGGGAACATAGTTAACCCTTAGCGCGCCCCCTGCAGGTTAACCCCTTCACTGCCAATGGCATTTACACAGTAATCAGTGCATCTTTATAGCACTGATCGCTGTATAAATGCCAATGGTCCCAAAAAAGTGTCAAAACGCTCCGACATGTCCGCTGCAATATCGCAGTACCGCAAAAAAATCGCAGATCGCCGCCATTTTTAGTAAAAAATAAAAAAAAATTAAAAACCCCAAAAATGAATTCTCATCATCCGTAAACGCGACCACTTTTGCGCAAACCAATCAATAAACGCCGATTGCGATTTTTTTTATCGCAAAATATGAGGAAGAATATAAATCGGCCAAAAACGGTGAAAAAAAATGTTTTTTTATATTTTTTTTTTTTGCATTTGTATTTTAGGAAAAAGTAAGAAATTTGGGTTTTTTTGCAAAATTGTCGCTCTTCTTTTGTTTATAGCGGCGATCAGAAATGACGCAGCGGTGATCAAATACCACCAAAAGAAAGCTCTGTTTGTGGGAAAAAAAGGAAGCAAATTTTGTTTGGGTACAACGTCGCACGACCGCGCAATTGTCAGTTAAAGCGACGAAGCGCCAAATCGCAAAAAGGGCTCCGGTCCTAAAGCTGGAAATCCTTCCGGGGCTGAAGTGGTTAAAACCACTTACATCAGCGCTGTGTACAACATTCAGTATATAATGCAACTACCAGAATCCTCAGTAATGATGGGCACATGCCCGGTGACATCAGGGCTTCTAGCTCCGTCCAACGCGTTTCGTCATGCCGTCATCAGGTGCATGCACAAGGGTTATAGTAGTGTGGAGACTTCACTGTGCACAAGCTTGTTATGTTTAACAATCAGCTCGTTATGGATTATGGTCCAACATGAACTTTTACAATCACAATCTTTATGATGCATTTACTTTATGATATCTTAACTTTTTGTGTGATTTTTAGTGCTGTACAATTATGTATTTATTTTGATTGTATAGAGTATGCTATATTTTGGGTGGGCTGTTTAAATATTTCTCCTGAGTGCAGAAATTCTCTTTGTATACGAAATACAAAAATGTCCAAGCGTTTTACACAAATTCAAAAATCACCAGGAGGAGGAGCAGCATTCCTTTGAAAAACATAGGGCTGTTTTTCAGTATGGTCCAATGATATTTTAAAATGGTCACATGGCAGAAAGTAATATGCGCTTATCCTTGCGTTAAATAGTATATACTTTTAAGGTTTGGATAAAGCGGTGAGGGGTTAGTAGACCCCAAACCCCCCCCCCCATCAATTTGTTTTGCTGGACTTTAGTGGTGATAACGGGATGATTCCTGCAGCTACAGGCATCATCCCGATATCTTTTTTTTTTTTTTTTTTTTTTTTTTAAAGGTGGTAATGGCCTTTTATGTAACAGCCACCCTAGCAGGAAAGTACTCTATGTTGCCAAAAGTATTGGGATGCCTGCCTTTAAACGCACATGAACTTTAATGGCATCCAAGTCTTAGTCTGTAGGGTTCAATATTGAGTTGGCCCACCCTTTGCAGCTATAACAGCTTCAACTCTTCTGGGAAATCTGTCCACAAGGTTTAGGAGTGTCTATGGGAATGTTTGACCAATCTTCCAGAAGCCCATTTGTGAGGTCAGGCACTGATGTTGGACGAGAAGGCCTGGCTCGCAGTCTCCGCTCTAATTCACTCGAAAGGTGTTCTATCGGATTGAGGTCAGGACTCTGTGCAGGCCAGTCAAGTTCCTCCACCCAAAACTCACTCATCCATGTAGCGAAGGGTGCGCCAATGCAATATTAAACTCTACGGACTAAGACGCCATTAAAATTCATGTGTGTGCAAAGGCAGGCGTCCCAATACTTCTGACAATATAGTGTGTGTGTGTGTGTGTGTGTGAGTATATATATCATTTTTATTTTGTTCAGTATCTCACCTCTAAAATCCGGTGGTGGTTCATAGGATTTCAATCCGGCTGTGCCGGTTCTGTATGTGTTGGACACACGACCTGCGTGGAGAAAAAGATCACAGTGGTGTGTTAGTGAAGAAAGAAGAACATCTCTTTGACTAAAACATAGCAGGTCATCTTCTAAATAAAGAGAGAACCCGTCACTTCTCTTAAAAGCTCAACTAGGGTTGCCACCTCATCCCTTTAAATCCAAACACATATGAATTACACAGGTTCTGTGGCTGATTAAGGTGGTAATTAAACTCACTTGGTGCCTTATCTGCAATAAATTAGCCTCAGAACATCCTGTGTAATTCTTATGTGTCCTGGATTAAAGGGATGAGGTGCAACCCTAAACTCAACCCCCAGCCCAGTGATGCCTTTCCTGTGTGCAATCACCGCTCCATTCGTCTGTAGAAGCCCACGAATACCCAGTACTTCTGGGTATGGGCAAGCATGTGACCTTCTATCCAATCACCAGCCACTGGAGAGGGGATCACCAACCTTCTAGAAGCTCTGACATGGAGATGACACACAGAGAAGACCCAATGCTCTGCCAGAGGAATGGAGGGACAGGGTGGCACTGAGTAGATGTCAGAGGATGTTCCGGTCACTACACCCTGAGTGGGCAAGATTGATAAATTTGCTTTAAGTAAAACAGAGAAGCCATTAGCACATTAGCTCCCATAGACCTGCAAAAGATGTCCGGCCAAGATGGCAGAGCAGGAGCACAGTGACAAGGAAGGACAGCACTGGACTCCATGGAGTAGTAAGCATGGATTTTTTTTTTTGTATTAACACTTTATTATTAAATAACAAATAAAGAAGGTAGAGGTGGAGTTCCCCTTTATCGTCACTTTAACTTCCATTGAGAGGTGCACATGGGCAGAACGAGAATGGGGGGGTCTCTAGAACACTCCAAGCTAGCCAACAAAAAAAACTTTATCTAATCAGTTATGTTAAAAACAGGTTTATTGCAGATTATATACAGCAAGCCATCAATTTCTGTCTCCGGTATAGAAGCCATTTTTCCGTAGTCCCTTCTATACTGCATAACTAACACAGGACTACAGCAAAATGGCCGCTGTCACAAAGAGCACTAAGGACACAAATCGCCGATCCACAGCGCTCTCTAGCGGACAGATTCTCCATGTGATACCTGTCAGTTGCCCTGGGAGCGTATGATAACCCGCAGGCCGGTTTACCTGTCAGCAGAAGACCTCGGAGCCCCGTTAGGCGCCTCCACAACAGCAGCGCCATCCTCCCGTACACCGGTCACCAGCAGGCAGCCCCAGCCTGGGAGGAGCGAACCGGTCAAGGGCAATACGATGAAGCTCCGCCCACGGCGCCTGCGCAGTACGTTTGAGCTGCTGCCGCTCATTCTGATCCATTGCAGGGAGGGAATAGAGGAGGGCGGTGCAGGAAGGTGAAGGAGGGGATACATAATATTCATCTGCCTGTTAAAATTAAACTTTTTTTTACACGGTCCTTTCAATGTTTTTTGTCATCAACTTTATTGCTATCACAAGAAATGAACAACATCACTTGTGATATTATGGGCCATGAGGGGTCTTCTTTATGGAGTGCCCCCTAGATCTTTCCTCTGGCCTCCAATGCATATGATGAAGCCGAGATTGGTCTGATCAGGCCGTTAAGACGAATTGGTTGTTTTAGAGGGTAAAGGTTACATATACTCTATATACTTTTCTCCCAATGCTGGGGTCACCACTTAAAGATTTCTATATTGCAATGAAATCTCCTCTTATGTGTCTCTTCAACAGGGAGAATAAGTTTGATGTTTGTAGTCGTTCCTCATAACTGAGGTCCTCCATCCCTTGTACCTGAGGTCCTTCATCCCACGTAACTGAGGTCCTCTATTCCTCATACCTGAGGCCCTCCATTCCTTGTACCTGAGGTCCTCCATGCCTCATACCTGAGGTTCTCCGTCCCTCATAACCAAGGTTCTCTGTCCCTCATAATCAAGGTTCTCCATCCCTCATAACCGTCCTCCATCCCTCGTACCGGAGGCCACCCATCCCATTAAGGTCCTCCATCCCTCGTATCTGAGGTCCTCCATAACTCGTAACTGAGGTCCTCTATCCCTCGTACCTGAGGTCCCCCATCCCTTGTAAATGAGTACCTACATCCCTCATTCCTAAGGTCCTTGATTTCTCGTAACTGAGGTTCTCCATCCCTAGTAACAGATCCTCAATTATTCGTAACTGAGGTCCTCCATCCCTCGTAACAGAGATCCTCAATCCTTCGAAACTGAGGTCCTCCATCCCTCATAACTGAGGTCCTCCATCCCTCATAACTGAGGTCCTCAATCCCTCATAACTGAGGTCCTCTATCCCTCATACCTGAGCTCATCCACCCCTTGTACCCAAGGTCTTCCATTCCACGTAACTGAGGTCCTCCATCCCTTGTAACTGAGGTCCTCCATCCTTCGTACATGAGGTCCTCCATGCCTCGTAACTGAGGTCCTCCATCCCTCATACTAGATGTTCTCCATGCCTCATAACTGAGGTTCTCCATCTCTCGTATCTGAGGTTCTCCATCCCTCATACAGTCCACAAATATATTCTTTCCCACGCTTAAAGAGAAGGCCTCTCTAACCCAATAGCCAAAGTTATTGCTTCATCAACTTCGGATAATGTGCCGCCTCATAAGTGAGGTCCTACATCCCTCGTTCCTAAGGTCCTAAATTCCTCATAACTGAGGTCCTTTTTTGTAACTGAGGTTCTCCATCCCTAGTAACTGAGATTCTCGATCTTTTGTAACTGAGGTCCTCCATCCTTCATAAGTGAGGTCCTCCATACCTCATAACTGAGGTCCTCCTCCCTTGTAACTGAGGTCTTCCATCCCTCATAACTGAGGTCTTTCGTCCCTTGTAACTGAGGTTCTCCATCCCTAGTAACTAAGGTCCTCGATCCTTCGAACCTGAGGTACTCCATCCCTCATAAGTGAGGTCCTCCATCCTTCGTAACTGAGGTCTTCCATCCATCATAACTGCAGTCATCCATCCCACATAACTGAGGTCTTCCATCTCTCATAACTGCAGTCAACCATCCCACATAACTGAGGTCTTCCATCCCTCATAAGTGAGGTCATCCATCCCACGTAACTGAGGTCCTACATCCCTCGTAACTGAGGTCCTCCATGCCCTTAACTGATGTTCTCCATTCTTTGTAACTGAGGTCCTACATCCCTGGTAACCAAGTTCCTCTATCTCTCGTAAATGGGGTCCTCCATCCCTTGTAACTGGGGTCCTGCAGCCCTCATAACTGAGGTCCTCCATCCCTCCTAACTGAGGTCCTCCATCCCTCCTAACTGAGGTCCTCCATCCTTCCTAACTGAGGTCATCCATCCAGACCAAACATAGGTCACACACCATTGGGCCTCACATACACAGACACTTGAGCTGAGGTGGATCTCCAGCACTTTGTGGCACAGCTGTGCTTGGGTATACAAAGATGGTTCCTCTCCCCAAACACAGAAGTGGTGCATATGGTCACAAGCACCATACACGCTTGCACAGGTAAACCCAAGCAGAGCTGCATGCAGCAATTCACTTAAATTGGTGAACGTATGCGGCACATACGGCTCCGCAGGCATCAGGAAGTGTGAGGGATTTGATACCTTCAAGCCCAGATGTGTGAGGCCTTACAAGTAACATGCTTAGTGATGTATCCTCCATGGAAAGAACTAAACTTCCACCCAGAATAAGCCCCTCATAGAACTAGACTGAGGCTACAACCCAATGCACCTCACTCCTTTCTCATGCAATTTGCAGATAGGAACCCACATTTCACCTCTTAGGCCAGCATTCCTTATTTCCTATGAAATGACCCCCACCCCCGAACTAGGGCATAACCAGCAGCTGCTACAAAACTACAACTCCCAGAGTTCTTCGGGGCGGCAGAGCACGTGACACGACGTCTCCAATCTCCATACGAGAACTCGGCAGCGATAAGGAGGCTTGGAACGCACAGCCACGGAAGCGCCCATGAAACGCAAGCTCTGCACTTCCGGCGAGCGACTTCCGGCCAGCCTGCACATAGAAGAGCCCAGGCTGGGGGAAACATCTGCAGGTTAGTGATGAATGGACGGTGGGGGCGGTGCGGGATGATGGAGATAATTGTTTATAGGATGAAGGGTGCTGCCAGTGTTCATTTCCCATTGATTCCAGCTGTAATGACACCATCAGGGTTATACTTAGAGGAAAAATGTGCAGCAACCAACCAGGTTTCATTTTACTGGAGTCAGAGGAATAAGAGCTGAGCTGTAATTGGCTGTTCTAGGTTTTTGCCCCCTTCTAACATAAAAATGAGCCAATACATAGTGTAGCAACAGCCTCAGGTCATAGCGGTCCCAGCAGCTGCCGGTCCTCACCTTCACCTTCAGTCAGTGAGAAACTTACTTGTGTAAGGTCCAAGTCCCACCCTCATGTGACAGCTATTAGATGCCTGGGCAGCCAATCACCAGTCACCGGAGCTGTCATGTGGGCAGAAGGGGAGTGAGTCCCATGCTCCCCCATACCTGGAAGTACAGGGTATGTTGTTCTACTTCCCCAGGTAAACAGACCAGCAGGGGGCTAAAGAAAGATATGTGCTGCCCTCTGGACCAGAACTAAAGGCACAGTCCACATTTTCAAAAAAAGTATTAAATGCAGCAACACTTATCTGATAATCAACGTGCATTTACTACCCTTTTTAGCAGTTATTATTATACAGGCTTTATAGCGATACCAGTTTGCAAAATGTGGGCAGACAGTACAGATACAATTCAATAACGGAAGAGTCAGAGGGCCCTGCACGTTAGAGCTTGCAATCTAAAAGGGAGGGTCAAATGATATAAAAGGTTATAACTATGAGGGATGAGCTGATAGAGAACATAAAAGTACAGTTGTTAGGTGGAGTCAGAATAGGCTTCTCTGAGATGAGTTTTCAGGGATCGCCTAAAACTGGACAGAGCAGGAGACAGCTGGACAGATTGGGGTAGGGAGTTCAACAGGATGGGAGAAACTTGGGAAAAGTCCTGGAGGCGAGAATGGGAGGAGGTGACAAGGGAACTAGAGAGCAGGAGATCTTGGGGGGAGCGAAGAGAATGATTAGGTTGATATTTTGAGACCAGGTTAGTGATGTAGCTGGGGGCAGAGTTGTGGATGGCTTTGTAAGTTGTTAGAATTTTGAATTTAATTTGTTGGGTGAGTGGAAGCCAATGGAGGGATTGGCAGAGAGGAGTGGAGGACACTGAGCAGTTGGTAAGGTGGATGAGTCTAGCAGCAGCATTCAAGAGAGACATAAAGAGTATGTAAAGGTAATCCAATAAGGAGGGAGTTGCAGTAGTTGAGCAAGAGATGACCAGAATGAACTAGGAGCTTTGTGGTGTCATTGGTTAGGAAGGGGGCGTATTTTGGAGATGTTGCGGAGGTTGAGGCGGCAAGCTTCAGACAGTGATTGGATGTGGGGCCGAAAGGAGAGTTCAGAGTCCAGGACTACACCTTGCATTCTGGCATACAGGGACAGGTTGATAGTTTTACCATCAATTTTGGCAGAAAAGTCAGGAGAAGAGGCACGTGGGGGAGGAATATGATGAGATGCTCCTGGAACACGTCAGGAGACGAAACGCATAGGGTGGAGATTTGGGCGTCATGTCGAGTCCAAGCCTGGAAGTGTGGCTGGAGCCAGCTTGGTTAAAGAGATTTCTCCTATCGTTCACTGACAGACGCAGCTCTCCATTACATGTGGGGTTTATGCTGGTCTCACTAGGAGTTAACTAGGCAGGGAAAAGAAACAGCTGGCCCCTCCCATGGGGCTGTCCTCTTCCCAGATAAACCCTCTCTATGGAATAGCTCACCAGTCTAAATGCCTAGTTTGCAAGGAGTTGACCTGGCTGGAATTGCGGTCCTGTTTGTGACCATTTATTTTTATTTTATTTCCTTATCTTCTATCAAGTGATCTACTATGAAGAAGCCGGTCGGGGCAGGGAGAGTCCATGGGCTCTGTACTTTCCCCGACCTGGCCGACTGTTGCGAGCCAGTCCCGAAGTATGGGGACCCGCCGCATAGTGCCCGTTCCGTGCGGGTGGCCTGGGGTGATTCCCCACCTGCGCCCAGCCCGGATGCGATTCGGTAGGGCGAATTCTTTTCAGGGGCGGAAGGGGGACCGACGACAAAAAAAAAAAAATTTCCCTTTTGTCTGGGTAGCCGCCGGCAGGGGCGCGTGGAGCCCCTGCCCCCTCTACCCCCGCACCGCACCCCGTCCGCCTGCGCCGTCTTTTTTCCTTTCGCCGCCATGCGACGATCGGCCGCCATTTTGCGGCGGACCGTCGCCATTTTGCCGTAGCCGCAGACATTTCGGGCCTATGGGGCTTTCCCTCTAGTGCTCAGAGCGGCCATTTACGGTACTGAAAGCCCCTGTACAGGGGATTTCTGCCTCTAGTGTCTAACGGCGGCCATTTTGACCACATGTCTTTGCAATAACGTGCATACAGCGTTTTCCTTTCTCTGTGGAGCGGTGGTGATCGGACGGCGCGGCTCTCTGACGGTCCTCTGGGTTTCCTGGCAGCACTAAAACAGCAAGTAACAGCTGGGCTCCCCTGTGGGTGCTGGTGGCGACGGGTGCAGTACTCCTGGGTTTCCTGGTGCACTGTGGGGTGGTGGTGTGCGGCAGTGTGGGGGTGCCTCATCCTCTATAATACCACGGGTGTCACTGAGAGGGGTCTGGGGGCAAAGGGCAACAGCAAATTACACTGCTGGACCTGCTGAGGAGGCATCAGTGGCGGCGCAATCTGCGCAAGGGGATTTTTTGGACCAGCTACGGGCGGTCTTTAGTGGATTTCTCCCCCGGGCGGAGGTCGCCCAACAGGCCTCCAAGAAGCGCCCCCCTTATTCATCGGGGGAGGATTCGGATCCGGAAATAGCCTCTGGGGTCTCAGGGACCCCAGTGGACCTATCTGATGGGGAACTGGGCCCATTGGACGGTGAGGAGGATCAAGGGGCGGCGGCTGTGCGTGAAAAAGCGTTGGTCGCCGCCAATATCACTGGCATTCGCACTACACTGCAATTAAGCCAGGATGCTGAGTCGCAGACTTCTGCGTATGTGTGTGGGTCCTCTAGGCCCCCTAGGGCCCCCAAGGCTTACCCCTACAATCAATTTTTTGATTGTTTTCTTTATCGTGAATGGCAACGTCCACAGCTTTCCATTTCGCTGTCAAAACGTTTCGCTGTTCGCTATCCCTTTGAGGAAAGCTTTTTGAAAAAATGGGAATCACCTGTGGTGGACCCACCGATAGCCCGCCTTAGTAAGGCGACAACTATCCCTCTGGAGGGGTCTCCTTCTTTCAAGGACCCTGCGGATAGAAAAACAGAGGCGCTTTTAAGGTCACTCTCCCTGGTGGCAGGTTCTGCTGTGCGGCCAGCCCTGGCGTCCGCCATGGCGGCTCAACATCTGTCTGAGAGTATGGAGGAGCTCAAGTCCGATCTGGAATGCGGCCGCCTGATGGATGTTCCGCAGAGGGCTGAGTTCTTGCTCCAAGTCTTCAAGTACCTTTGTGATGTGGCAGTTGATTTACTGCCTATGTTATCCAAGATAGCGATTTTTGCTGTTATCCTCAGAAGGATACTCTGGTTGTGTTCTTGGTCTGGCGACCATGCTTCCAAAAAATGTCTTGTTGACCTCCCCTTTCAGGTTGGTCGTCTATTTGGTCCACGTTTGGATGAGATCATAAAAGATTTTATGGGAGGTAAGAGTACCTTTCTTCTGGAGCCCCGGAGGCGCGAGTTTCGTCGTAGACAGGGGCCCCCTCCCTCGGGGCAGAAAAGGTTTTTTCGTGCCACGAGCGCTACAGGTAAAGGGACCCGTCCCGGTAAGGTCGCTGCTGGGGCCGGTAAGCGGCAGTGGCAGCGCAAAACCGAAAAGGCGGAAGACAAGCCTTCCTCTGCCTGATGGGTTGCCCCCACCCGGGTTTCGGGTGGGGGGACGTCTTCTGGGGTTCGCAAAACGGTGGCTGGCTCACATTCCCGATCGTTGGGTCCGGGAAGTGGTGTCCGAGGGTACAGGATAGAGTTCAGCACTCTACCCCCAGACAGGTTCTTCCCATCAAACTTAGGACTCCGGCAGGATCGCAGGGAGGCCCTTTTCGGGGCTGTTCATGCACTTTCAGACCAGGGGGTAATTGTGCCACTACCTCCAGAACAGGGGTTTCGAGGTTTCTACTCGAATCTGTTCGTGGTCCCCAAAAAAAGGGGGGGGGGGGTTCGGCCAGTGCTGGACCTAAAGGCCCTGAACCGGTATGTCAGAGCGCGGAAGTTCCCGGATGGAATCTATCCGCTCGGTTGTGGCCGCCCTCCATCAGGGGGAGTTTCTGGCATCCCTGGACATCAGGGATGCGTACCTCCATGTACCCATTTGTCCACGGCATCAGCGCTTCCTGCGCTTCGCAGTGGGAGACCTTCAATTTCAATTCGTGGCACTCCCTTTCGGTCTGGCTTCAGCACCCCGAGTTTTCACAAAATTGCTAGCCCCGGTGTTAGCGTTGCTGCGACAGAGGGGCATTGCGGTGGTAGCCTACCTAGACGATCTGCTCCTGCGAGCGGAATCTGCCTCGGCTCTGGAGGAAAATGTGAGGATCACAATGACCTCGCTGCAGGATTTCGGCTGGTTACTCAACCTGCAGAAGTCGTCGGTATCGCCAACCAATCACCTGGAGTACCTGGGTCTGATATTGGACACAGCGCAGGCGAATGTGTTCCTCCCCCCGGCCAAGCTGCTGTCTCTGCAGTCGGCAGTGCGAACCCTTCTGTCGCACCGTCGGTCCTCATTACGATTCTGTATGCGGGTGCTGGGGCTCATGGTCTCGTCTTTCGAGGCGATACCATTTGCCCAGAGTCACACTCGTCTCCTTCAGCGAGCAATTCTGGCTCGGTGGGACAGGTCGCCTCGGTCCTTGGACCTTCTGATTCGCCTGAGCTCACAGACAAGGGCGCCTCTGACCTGGTGGCTTCGGGACTCGGCCCTGACTCAGGGGAAGCCATTTCTGCCCCTCCAGTGGGTGATCATCACCACGGATGCCAGTCTTTCAGGCTGGGGAGGGGTCCTGGGACAGCTGTCTGCCCAGAGCCGTTGGTCGGCACAGGAGGCTCGCCTCCCCATCAATGTACTGGAACTGAGGGCAATCAGATTGTGCCTATCTCACTTGGCAGTGAGATTGCAGGACCGTCCGGTCTGAATTCAGTCGGACAATGCCACAGCAGTGGCGTATGTGAACCATCAGGGCGGCACGAGAAGTCCAGCAGCTGCGGTGGAGGCAGCTCTGATACTGAGTTGGGCAGAACGGCATGTTCCGGCAATCTCCGCCATTTACATTCCAGGTGTGGAGAAATGGCAGGCGGATTTTCTCAGTCGCCAGACCTTGGACCAGGGAGAGTGGTCCCTCCACCCGGAGGTGTTCAACCAGATTTGCCGCAGATGAGGGACGCCGGACGTGGATCTCATGGCGTCCCTGTTCAATCACAAGGTGGAGACCTTTGTGTCCAGAACGAAGGATCCGTTGGCAGTGGCCACGGACGCCCTGGTGGCCCCCTGGGGCTGTTATCAACTTCTGTATGCCTTCCCTCTGATAAAACTACTACCGCGACTGATCCGCAGGATAGTGGCGGAGGGAATACCAGTAATCCTGGTAGCTCCGGATTGGCCTCGGCGCACTTGGTACGCCGACGTGGTGCAAATGGTGCCAGACGCTCCCTGGTGGCTTCCGCTGAAAGACGATCTTCTGTCTCAGGGGCCCATCTTGCACCCTGCTTTACCCTCGCTGGCTTTGACGGCTTGGCTATTGAGTCCCAGGTGCAAAGAGACAGGGGAGTCGCTGACTCCTACATTGTTGAAGGCTCGCAAGTGTACTTCCCGCAAGATTTACCACCACACCTGGAATGCTTACATAGCTTGGTGCGAGGCGGAGGGTCATAACCCTCGCTCTTATGTGGTATCCAGGGTTCTGACTTTTTTGCAGCAGGGCCTGAACAAACAACTGGCTTTGAGTACTCTAAAGGGCCAGATATCGGCTCTGGCAGTTCTTTTTCAGAGACCTTTGGCCTCGCACTCGTTGATTCATACCTTTGTTCAAGGTGTACGACATGTGGCGCCTCGGGTGAATGTTCTGTTGGCGTCTTGGGATCTGAATTTGGTGCTTTCTGTACTTCAGAAACCGCATTATGAGAAAATCAGGGAGATTTCCTTACAACTGCTCTCGCAGAAGGTGGCCTTTTTAGTAGCCATCACCTCCGCCAGATGGGTGTCTGAATTAGCAGCACTTTCGTGCAAGTCTCCGTACCTAGTCCTGCATAAGGATAAGGCGGTCTTGCGACCCTCGCCTTCTTTTATTCCTAAAGTGGTTTCTTCCTTTCACATTAATGAAGATATTGTTCTTCCTTCATTGTGTCCTTGTCCATCGCACCCAAAAGAAATTGAGTTACATGCCTTTGATGTAGTGAGGGCCTTAAGGGTGTATTTATCTGCTACAGCTTCTTTTCGGGAAAGCTGACGCTCTGTTTGTGTTGCCTGAGGGTCCGCGCAAAGGTTTGGCGTCCTCTTCGGCTACGATTTCTCGTTGGATCAGACAGAACGTGACCCATGCATATTCTGTTCGGGGCAAGGTTCCCCTTTTCCGGTCACGGCTCATTCTGTCCGGGCTGTTAGCACTTCCTGGGCTTTTAGACACCAGGCCTCGGTTCACACTTTCACTAAGTTTTATAAAGTTGATGTGTTCGCATCTTCGGATGCTGCTTTTGGCCGCAAAGTTTTGCAGGCGGCAGTGTAGGCGCGTCTGGCGCCTCCTTAGAGGTTCTGTTGGGTACTGTTGTTAGCGTTTGCCCACCCCTCTTTTTGACACAGCTTGGGGACATCCCCACACGTAATGGAGAGCTGCGTCTGTCAGTGAACGATAGGAGAAAAAGGGATTTTATTAAAACTTACCATAAAATCCTTTTCTCCGAGTTCACTGACAGACGCAGCACCCACCCCTCTGTGCTCTGTTCTTGTATGGCTTGTGTACGAATTGGTGAGCTATTCCATAGAGGGGGTTTATCTGGGAAGAGAGGACGGCCCCATTGGAGGGGCCAGCTATTTCTTTTCCCTGCCTAGTTAACTCCTAGTGAGACCAGCATAAACCCCACACGTAATGGAGAGCTGCGTCTGTCAGTGAATTCGGAGAAAAGGATTTTACGATAAGTTTTAATAAAATCCCTTTATTGCAGTTATATTCAGTCAGTAGTGGCACATGTGAGTGTATGGGGTGATGTTTTTATGCTATGGAGCTCTCCTCCTTTCTGTCTGGCTGGGTCCTCCTGTGATCTGTGAGTATTGACTGAGAGTGCCGGTGTAATTCTGTAGGGCTCTTCAGGAGGCAACAATGTTTCCAAAAAGTGGCGTTCCCATGTGAAGTTGTTTGAATGCTTTTTTTGCTGGTGTGCCGAGTTATCAGCAATTATTTCCGGTGAGTGATTTAGACTGACTGGTGTTGAAGGACACATGTATGATGGATGAATCTGTGAACTGTGGGTCATTTTATTTGTTTCTGCACTGGACACCTTTTATAGTGGTCATTTATATTGGCATAAAGAAGATTTTACTTTCATTATTTTGCACCTTTTTGAAATTTGCATATCATGCACTGGACACTTATTGATTGTATGTTTTTATTATTTATTTTGATGAATTGATACGGTACATCTTAGATGAGTTATTATTTATAGGGATATATTACGATTTCCACATTTTTTGGTGATCGTACTCTCTAGATATTTATTGTCCTTGCTGGTGTTTTTTACATCTTACTGATAGCAGCTGCACCATCATAGGATTGTTGAGTGGTCCATGGAGCAGATCAAACAATTATTTTATTTTATAAGTTGTTTGGCTAAATCTAATGTGTTCCTTGGTTCCAGATCCACCCTGTCTTTGCAGCCACTTCTACATGCATTGGAGGATGACAAACACTGGGCAGCATGGAAACATGTAACAAGAGTTGCAATCCCGTCACATACTTTTGACAAGCTTTCTGAATAAGTGACTATAGCTTAGCAGCCGTACTTTCTGAGGTGGGGAGGGTTCACTGTTTTACACTTTGCTTTCAGTTGCCTTCCTTTTGTTTTACTAAGGAATGGTATTACAGTAGTTACAAATAAAGATTTTTTTTTCTTGCATTTTGGGAATTCTTCATTTTCCAGCAATGCTTTGGTTTTGTACCTGAACTGATTTGGACAAATTTGTTTCCTGTGTGTTTATTTCATAACAGTACATTGTACATCATCCACATGGTGTCACTTGGATACGGGGCCCCAAGATTGCCGGCATCATCTAAGGATGGACAAAGACAGGAGTCACATGACCAAGGAAATCTTAAACCTCACCCTGGAGATCATCTACCTGCTGACCGGAGAGGTGAGGAGGATTCTGGGAGGTTACATGATATCACTCTTATTTCTATTAATAAAACACAGAACTCACTGGAGAGGTGAGGAGAATTCTGGGAGGTTACATGATATCACTCTTATCTCTATTAATAAAACACAGAACTGACTGGAGAGGTGAGGAGAATTCTGGGAGGTTACATGATATCACTCTTATCTCTATTAATAAAACACAGAACTGACTGGAGAGGTGAGGAGAATTCTGGGAGGTCACATGACATCACTAATATCTCTATTAATAAAAAACAGACCTGACTGGAGAGATGAGGAGGATTCTGGGAGGTCACATGACATCAATCTTTTCTCTTTTAATAAAACACAGACCTGACCGGAGAGGTGAGGAGGATTCTGGGTGGTCACATGACATCACCTTATCTCTATTAATAAAACACAGACCTGACTGGAGAGATGAGGAGGATTCTGGGTGGTCACATGACATCACCTTATCTCTATTAATAAAACACAGACCTGACCCGGGAGGTGAGGAGGATTCTGGGAGGTCACATGACATCACTCTTTTCTCTATTAATAAAACACACAGAAACATAGAAAAGTGACGGCAGAGAAAGACTTAGTAGTCCATTGAGTCTGGGGGGGGGGGGGGGGGGGGGGGGGGGGGGGGGGGGGGGGGGGGGGGGGGGGGGGGGGGGGGGGGGGGGGGG
>BLSH010354188.1:0-11188 GCA_018402905.1 Glandirana rugosa | reverse complement strand
GTCAAGACCTCTGGAGTGAATTGCCCCCCCCCCCCTTTTTTTTTTTTTTTTGTTTGTTTATTTGTTTTTTTTTTTGTTTTCCTATTAACCTCGTCTGACTATATATTTATGTTTATCCCAAGCATGTTTGAAGCCATTTACTGTTGACTGTCTCACAACCTCTGTTGGTAGTTTATTACAATCAACAACCACCCTTTCAGTAAAATAATACTTTCTAAGATTTATTTTGAACTTCCCCCCAGTTAGTTTGAGGTCCCCGTGTTCTTGATTTTGGTTTCATATTGAAAAGACTGCCCTCCTGAACCTTATTCACCCCCTTGATGTATTTAAGGGTTTCAATCATGTCTCCCCTCTCCCTTCTTTCCTCCAGACTGTACATATTAAGTTCCTGAAGTCGCTCTTGATATGTTTTATCCCCCAGACCTTTCATCATTTTTGTTACCCGTCTCTGCACTCATTCTATCTTATCAATATCTTTTTGTAAGTGAGGTCTCCAGAACTGGACACAGTATTCTAAGTGAGGTCTCACTAAAGATCTATATAGAGGAATCAGAACCTCCTTCCTCCTGCTGGTGATCCCTCTACTGATACATCCCAGAATTCTATTTGCTTTTACCACTGTCTGGTCACACTGTTTGCTCATTTTGCAATCATCTCAAATAAGCACCCCCAAATCTTTTTCTTCTGTAGTGCCGGCTAACACTGTACCCCAATGCTGTACTCTCTAAGGGGATTCTTTTTCCCTAGATGCATTATTTTACATTTAGAAATATTGAACTGCAGTCTCCACTGCTTTGACCAATCTTCCAGCAATGCCAAATCATGTTCCATGTTACAGACACCTCCAGGGATATCAACCCTATTACACACCTTTGTATCATCAGCAAAGAGACATACATTGCCCAGCAAACCTTTAGTTATATCACTTACATATAGGTTGAATAGAACAGGACCCAATACAGAGCCTTGTGGTACCCCACTAGTGACTGGTCTCTGTTCTGAGTGAACCCCATTTACAACCACACTCTGGGATCTATCCTTTAGCCAACTGCATATCCACTGAACCACCCAAGGGTTAAGTCCCAGCTTGTACAACTTTTGTATCAGATCATTATATGGAACTGTATCAAATGCCTTGCTGAAATCAAGATATGCTATGTCCACAGCACCACCCTGGTTCAAAACACTGGTAATATAGTCAAAAAATTAAATCAGATTTGTCTGGCAAGATCTGCTCTCAGTAAAGCCATGCTGCTTTGGGTCCAGCAAGCTGTGTATTTTTAGGTGAGCAATGATCCTTCTTTTCAGGAGTGATGCCATTACCTTGACTACAATTGATGTTAAACTCACTGGCCTGCAATTGCCAGCTTCTACCTTGCTGCCCTTCTTGTGGATAGGTACAATATTAGCTATCCGCCAGTCATGGGGAACTTCTCCTGTTAGAAGAGATTGATTAAAAGATCCGTTACTGGTCTAACAACTATATCGCAAAGTTCTCTTAGAACTCTGGAATAAATACCATCAGGGCCCAATGCTTTATTAAGCTTTAACCGAGCCAGTTCCTCTGCTACAGAAATCCTAGAAATGAACCGTCATTACTAGAACCAATATTATTCCCTAACTTGTTATCATTAGTGCAGTATGTTTCTGAGAAGACTGAACAGAAGTAATCGTTTAAATGGTTTGCTACATCCTGGTCTCCCTCAACATATGTGTTGTGCCCCATTTTCATTTTAGTGATCCCATTGTATTTTTTCCTTCTATCACGAATGCACCTAAAAAAGGTTTTATCTCCTTTCTTAATAGGCTTAGCAATTTTCTCCTCTTTCTGGGCTTTTGCAGCACTGATAATGTGTTTGGCCTCCTTTTGTCTATTTTTATACTACTCTTCTCTGTCAGCTACACCTCCTGTTTCCTTGAATCTTATATACACTATTTTTTTTTCCTTTACTATCCTACTTACCTCTTTAGTGAACCATATAGTTTTTTCTTCCGTTTATTCTTACTAACTTGCCTGACATATAATCTAGTTGCCTCCCTCCAGGATGGTAGACTTTAATAGTGCCCACTGATTACTTACTCCTGTCATTTTACTCCAACCTTTCAGTTCATTTTTAAAAAATTTCCCCATTTCAGCAAAATTTGTACTTTTAAAATCTAAAACTTTTGTTTTTGTATATGATTTTTCAGTTCTTGTTTTAATATCAAACCAAAGACACAGACCTGACTGGAGAGGTGAGGATGATTCAGGGAGGTCTCATGACATCACTGTTCTCTCTATTTATAAAACCCATACCTGACCGAAGAAGTGAATAGGATTCTGGGAGGTCACATGACATCACTCTTATTTCTATTAATAAAACACAGACCTGGCTGTAGAGGTGAGGAGGATTCTGGGAGGTCACATGACATCACTCTTCTCTCTAGTTATAAAACACAGACCTGACCGAAGAGGTGAATAGGTTTCTGGGAGGTCACATGACATCTCTCTTATCTCTATTAATAAAACACAGACCAAACCAGAGAGGTGAGGGGGATTCTGGGTGGTCACATGACATCACTCTTATCTCTATTAATAAAACACAACCAATGGAAATCCTTTGTAGAAACGGCTGTGTTCAGATTTTGTTACTTGACCAATGTTATATGCTGTAACCACGGGAACATGTACACACATTTGTTTACACAGGATTATGTACCTTTGAGTAAATCTGATGTGCATATCACAAGAAGCATGAGTTCCCGTATGTCAGGACGATGGAGAAGGAGTCACAGTCCCATCATGGAGCATCCATCTCCCTCCCTGATAACTAAGAATGACAAAGACCAGAAAATTCTAGAAGTCACCCAGAAGATCATTGAGCTGCTGACAGGAGAGGTGAGCGGTGCCGGTAATTCTGGGACATTATCCAGTAACAGACAAGGGATGTGTCTGGATGGTGACTGTATCATTGTGTGTGTCAGGTTCCTATAAGGTGTCAGGATGTCACTGTCTATTTCTCCATGGAGGAGTGGGAGTATTTAGAAGGACACAAGGGTCTCTACAAGGACGTCATGATGGAGAACCAGCCACTTCCCAAAATAAAAGGTGAGACAACTCCCATTAAGTGAATTTTGGTTTATATTAGGGTCAAACACCAGAATATAAAAACCCCACCCTTTGGTCCAGCTGAGAAATCATCCAAAGCCTATAAAAAAATAAAATAGGAGTACAAGGTCTGCCTCAGAATAGCTTAAGGGTCATTCAACCCAAACTCTTAATATTGTTTTTAGGAGATGCTGGAGAGGTAAACTAATCAGCAATTTCCTCTCTTTCTCTTGGAGATGCTACTGGCGAGATTTCTGGGCTGAGTTTGCACACCTGCTGTACCCATTATTAGGTGTTTCCACCATCCATATTGGAAGCTGGAACAGATAAAGTTGGGCGAGAACGTCCCATCTCAGACTGAAATTGGGAGGTTCTGACACATAAGACAATTATGTATTGCACAATGCTGTCAATATAACGTGGTTCAAGTTGCTTGGATCTGGAAAGGGGATTGGTTTGGACAGCTTGTGGAAAGAGGCGGTCACCATTATGGCCTATTAATTGTATGATGGTCATGATGTAGGCACCAGGGAAGGGACACAGGAAATTGCAGGACCAAATGGTGGTGTTAGAAGAGGAGGAAGCAATGCCCAGATGAGTTCCCCTAGGAGGGAGACAAAACGGTGCTCTGGCCCATGATGTCTTTCTAGCACCGAGGCATAACTTGAGAGAGTAGAATGGAGAGCCAGCAACTCGTTCTTCCGAATAAATTACTTTATTATGACCGGCAAATTATAGCAGCTTATGCTATGACTAAGGCTCATTGCCGAAACACGTAAGCTGCTGTAATCTATACACTCTGCCCGACCTAATAAAGTAATTTATTTGAAAGAACGAGTTGCCCTGCTCTCCATTTTACTTTATCAAGTAAATGGTAGTGTTACTTTGCCCTGTGCAGTCCAGGAGGGGTTGTAAATCTTACTTTATGAAAAACTTCATAAATTCTATAGATGGATATGAATATACAGTATTTAGAAAAGTAGAGGTTTCTACACCCGGCTGTAATTCTTCGACACAATATTGTACCGATTTCCTGGTGCCAATCCATGGCAGCATACATGCGGTAGTAGTAACCCTGGCTACTACATGTATGCTGCCAAGGGTTGGGGCCAGGGAAGGAAAATTACGGTAAGTATTTGATACAATTCTTTGTTTTTCTGGCGCCAGCATGGCAGTATACATGTAGTAGGCTGGGTTACTACTACCACATGTATGCTGCTGTGGATTGGCGCCAGGAAAGGAAAATTACGTTAAATATTTGAGACAATTTTCCATTTTTCTTTCTCACAGACTTGAACCTGAAGGATTGTGAAGTAGAGAGTCCTACATTACCCTTGATATTGTCTAATGTAAACAGTAATAAAACTCCTACGCCCAATAAAACCAGCCTAAAAAGCTGTAGGAAGAAATGGCCAAGAAAACGGAAGCTGAAGTGGGTAAGAAAGGCCAAAGCAAGACCTACTGTTGCTGAAAAAATGTCAACATTGTTGAATCATGGATGGTCACAATGTGCATCTCCAATGAAGGCAGCTTCTGATGCTCGTAGTATTGATGATAACTCTCCAACAAATAGAAGCCCACCTGACCAATGCACGACTGAACATTTGTCCCATAAGAACATTGATAGGTGTGCCCAGATACAACCAGTATCTACAAAAATTAAATCAGAGTCCTCTGCCACCAATGCTGGCCATTTGACCTCCGACGTCTTTGAACCTACAGAATACATAGAAACCAAGGTTCCATCTGGAGTTAATGAAGACTTTGGGTCATACTTGACGTCTTGCTACACAGATATTTATGCTTCAACTGATCATCCACAATGCACCCCCCACATTATAAAGGAGGAGCCTGTGTCATGTGATGAAGATGGACATACAGTCTCTCTATCTGATCACTGCACAGCCACATATTATACACAGTGTGGGTCCAATGGTATTAAAGAGGAACCAGATTTATTTTCCATAGAACATGATGATTATGACCCCGCAGGTCCTGAACAATACAGATTTGATCTGGTTAGGATGGAATCTGCCTCACATGACGTATGTTCTACGCCTACAGATTGTTTGCAAAAACCATGTACAACCATGGAACCCAAGCCAAAACAACGTGCCACCTCTAATCATAGTAGGACCACAAATCTAATAGCAAGAGAACGTACAACCGTAGATGCTTCTCCAAGACATTATATAAATACAGAATTTTCGCCAACACAATGCACAGCCATAAGTCATGCTCCAAGATATTGTCCAAACACAGATCAGTTTAATCTTACAAAGGAAGAACCTTTCTCTGATAAAGAAAGCTGTGATGATCCTACCCCTATGGAATATTCAGACACCCATTATGCGTTCGTTGAGGGGAATCTGAATGACAGAAGTAAAAATCGTAGCCAGAAGAAGAGCAAAAAGTTGTCTATAGCCAATGGACGTGATTACAACAAAACCTACTGTGAAAAAACGTCTCCTTTGGTCCCCCAAACCTCCCTACTCTCAGAGACTAGCTACGTCTGCTCCGTATGCAACAAAAGCTTCACTTCCAGCTTCGGCTTAGTCAGACACCAAACAGTCCACAATGGCAATAAGGTGGCCTGCCCGCAGTGCGGAAAACTGTTCTTCTACAAGTCAAGCCTACTCATCCACCAGCGCATTCACACCGGCGAAAAACTTTTTGGCTGCCCCGTCTGTGGGAAATGCTTCACCAATAATTCAAACCTTATTGTCCATCAACGCATTCACACCGGAGAAAAGCCGTTTTCTTGTCTGGTGTGCGGGAAACGGTTCGGCCATAAGGGCCACCTCAACAGGCACGCGAGGACTCACGCCGCTGAAAAAGTGATGGAAAGCGTTGGGGACGATGAGCCGAACAGTTGGGTGGCTTGTAAGGTGAACCAGCAGGCTCTCAAAATTTACGACACTAGCTCTTATTCTGCTTACAACAAAAGATATCAGAGTGTAGGGTCACCGCCACAATGGTAAAGCCATCCGTTCTAAGCTTTTATTGGGAAAAGAATAAAAAGACAGTGGGTGCCACCATGTGGTTTATCATTTTAAGATCTAATAATCTTCTACACTTAGGTGGTGGCACCCTCTCTCCTTTTATTCTCTTTTCAGAACATGAACACAAAGGACCTATCCAATACTCTGATTCAGAGGAGCTGCAGCCATTTCAGGAGTAACTATATATTGGACTTTTAATACTGGACTTATCCAGTGGGCTATATTGCTGGACTATCACCAGAAGATTTCCCCTTTCCTCCCCTTCCAGTTTCTCTCCCCCTCACTACTCAGTTTCTTTGCGCCATAAACTGTTGCATTTTTTCAAAGCTTTTATTACCTATTGAGGGGTGTAGCTACCTTTGGGATTTTCCATTTATTTTATATGAGAAGTATTGCAGACAGTTGGTGGCCCAAGGACTGCATTTGGCCCACTGGTACTTATTTTGACCCCAGCAAACAGAGGTCGGAGGTTTCCCACCCAGGTATTTAGTCATTCCTAAACTAAATGTCACCTAATATTGCAGAGTTCCCCCTGTGTCATGTGATGTGCTGTAGGAAAGCCAGGAAACACCTCCTCCCTCACTTTGCCTACAGTATTAATTGCATGGGTTTGGATTATTTCTTTTAGGGACCACAATAAGGGAAGCGCTGATTTGCCAAGAAGCTGTGACAACAGTGTGGTTGTAACAGCCTTATGTGACATGTCTCCAATCTTTTACTATCTCTTGCAGCATGTACCCCATGATCAACCACTTATATCATGTCTTCAGTCTCTGGCAATCTCCAGTAGCATTCGAAAAAAAACATGCCTGTATCATTTCAGTGTCTTCCCATCTTCTGTGGCATAGCACCAGTCTCTGACAGTCCCCAGTAGCTTATCTGCAGTACCCAACCATAGTTGTAGCATGCCATAGTCCTTTACCTTACCTTTACCGTTATATCTGAAGATCCAAACCATCTCCTATAATAAATTTTCTGTACCTAACCATCACCTATAATACACTTTCTGTACCTAACCATCTCCCATTGTATGTCCACAGCCTGAAACCATGCCTGTATCATACTGAAGTCTCTTATCATCTCCTGTTGTATGTCTGCAGTGTACAGCCATTTTTTGTTTGTTTAATACAGCCATTCTTAACCAGGGTTCCATGGAATCCTAGGGTTCCTCCAGAGGTAGCTAGGGGTTCCTTGAGCTGTGGCTAATTAGCCTTCCATGTGATGATATCCGCATAGTTCCAGGTCCAACACCACTTGGCAGAACCAGAATCATGACTGTAAGAGAGGCATGTTGACCACTCGCAGTCTTTCCACCAGCCACAACCAATGTAAGGGTCATTTTCTCAATGACCACCTATGGACTAATTTTAGCAGGGGTTTCCTGAGACCTCAACATTATTGGAAGGGTTCTTTTGGAATAGAAAGGTTCAGAACAACTGGTTTAATAGGTAGAGGAAAAGTCAGGACCCCTGTCATGTTTTTATCCCTGTCTTTATCCCTACTGGGAAGACCTTCTCTCACTTCCATTTTTGGTGACCACACAAGTGAAGGGTTATCTCCCACGCAGGGGAAAAGGCAGCAATACACAACCTAACCAAAGTTTTGACCATTCCCTACACTACTGGAAAGCTAACTAAAAAGTTTTGTCTGGATTTGGGCTTGAGCCTCCTTTTCGGCTGAGATTATATGACTTGTGCCTAGGTATTTGGTCATTGGACCAGCTGCCTTGGAAAGTAGCAGTTTCTCCAGTACAGGTAAGCACGACAAGGCTTTTTTCCAATAATTATTGTAACTGAAGAAAAAAAACAGATGTTAGGTCACCTGTAATGACTGAGGTGTTTTCTCTTATCCATTTACATGATGATCAGTGTGACATTAGATATAGAAAGTAAAAATATATGTTCATAATCTGAATAGGCATTGCAGGGCCTGTACAAGTAAGGGCCTTGCTGCTGATAATTCTTTGACAGGAACCCCCACAAGGGGCCTAAAGCCTAGTACACATGTGCCAAATATCGAGCGACATCAGCCATCAGGTTCAATAAAAATCGGCTGACGTTCGGCCCATGTGTATGGCAGCCGATTCGACAGTCCATTCTGTCGGAAGAGAATGCTGGAAAACCAGCAGCCGACCAGCTCCCAATCAGCCATTGGCTGAAAGAGCTGACCGGAGTGTTCTGGCGTGGGGGCATCCCCCATCTCCTGGTTAGAACACAATAGCTCAGCAGGGGAGTTTGCTGTACTAACATTGGATTGTTAGTACAGCGGCTCTGATCTGAGATGTTAGGTTCTTTTTTCGTTCAACCAGCTGGGTTCAACTAAAAAAAAAAAATGTGTACTAGGCTTTACACACTGGGCAGGATCTTTCCACTGATCTCCGCTCAGCAGGGGATGGCTGGTCCATGTTTGCTCCGCTTATGCAGAACAGACACAGCCCGCTCTCTTCTATGGGTGTTCGGATCAGTGAACCGACTGCTATGCGATTCAGTCCGCCAGACAGATGGGTAGCGGATCCCCCATCTGTCTGTTATTAGTGGATGGGATCGGATGTCAGCAGTTGTCAATGGACACATGTCCGTTGACACCCGCCGATCCTTAGAGGAGACTGAAGGGTCCAATGGGGCCTGCCTGAAAAACTGACAGGCAGACCCAATTGGTATGCTAGTGTGAAAGGCTACCGGACAAGATCACATTGACTCTTAGTTAAAGATACATGTAATCAAGTGTCACCTCATTGGGGGTAAGCCATCAGCAGAACTCCCCAGACCATATTGCTGGGCACCAAATTGTTGGGGGTATTTATTTATTTTTCACCACTCAGAGGGAATATGTTTCATCCCTCATAAGATCCAAAATACGAGGGCTGTACCAAAACTAGTGCAAAAGTAGGCATAACTTGTTTATTAACTTACATACAGCAGGTCATTCAAATTTCAGATGTTGGCAGAGTAACTCTTTCTCTAGAGCAGCCTTTCTCAGTCTTTCATACACAGAGGAACTATGGCTATATCTACAACTCATGACATATTAGTATGATAGTCAGTGGGAAGAATGCTCCTTACACTTGTGGTCATTGGCAAGAATTATCCCCTTACAGATTGTTAAATAGATCAGTGGTGTCAGTGGGGACTTATCTTAGAGGCAGAAATTTCTCATTGCTCAAAGATCCCCCAGCAACCTCTGGAGGAACCCTAGGGATCCATAAACCCTGGTTCAGAAACTCTGCTCTATAGTAACTCTTCTACTTCTTTGTTGCAGGTAAATAATGAATTCAGAACAAAAGCAGCATGTCGTCATTTGAGTTCTTGACTAAGGAGGGGTGCAGGCTGTCCAATACGGAAGTCTACAGAATGTTTACAGAGATGACCCCATTAAGTACAGCAATGTCTTGTCATTTCTTGTCAATGGTGTTATCTCCATAAACACTCTGTTGCCTACTGTGGATGTGGGACAGCCTGCACACCATAGTCGTTTACCATTTCCAGTAGTATGTCTGAAGGCTCTAACCATCTACTATAATCCATTTTCTGTATCTGACCACTTCTTCAAGAACTCAATGATGGCACATTGCTTAAAATCCATTATTTACCTGCAATGAAAACAAAGAAGAAAAGATTCTATAGAGCAGTGGTCTCTAAACTGTGGCCCTTTGCTTACTTTTATCTGGCCCTTGGGGCACTATTCCTCCCACACACCAACATTGAGGCACAATTCCTCCGAATGACACCAACAGGGGGGCACAATTTCTCCCAATGACACCAAATGTTGGGGCATCTTTCCTCCTAATGACATCAACAATGCGGCACAATTCTGTCCAATGACACCCACGAATGGGGCAAAATTCCTCTCACTGACACCAACGACGGGGCATCTTTCCTCCTAATATTCTTCCCAGTGACACTAACAATGGAGAAAAATTCCTTCTAATGATGGGACACTATTCCTCCCAATGACACCAAGGATGGAGCACCTTTCCTACCAATGATGGGACACTATTCCTCTCAATGACACCAGACATGGGGCTTTTTTTCTCAGTCTGCCCCCCTGGGGGACAGTAAACTGGCACTTTGTTTAGAAAGTTTGGAGACACCTGCTATAGAGGATGAGTTACTCTACCAACAAATTTGAATGACCTATGTAAGTTGGTAAATACGTTATGCCCATTTTTGCATTACTTTTGGTACAGCCCTTGTATTAGTCATGAAGAGAAAAGAGTTTTCTCCTATCGTTCACTGACAGACGCAGCTCATCATAACATGTGGGGTTTATGCTCGTCCCACTAGGAGTTAACTAGGCAGGAAAAAGAAACAGCTGGCCCCTCCCATGGGGCCCGTCCTCTCTTCCTACATTAACCCCCCCTCATAGCATAGCTCTTCAGTTTCAATGCCTAGTTTGCAAGGAGTTGACCTGGCTTCCCTTCAGGGAAATTGCGGTCCTGTTTGTGACCATTTTTTATTTTTATTTCTTTTACTTTTTTGTCTTCTATCAAGCAATTGATCTGCTATCAAGAAGCCGGTCGGGGCATAGAGAGTCCTTGGGCTCTGTACTGTCCTCGACCTGGCCAACCGATGCAACCCAGTCCCGACGTATGGGGACCTGCCGCATCGTGCCCATTCCGTGCGGGCGGCGGAGGGTGACCCCCCCTTGCGCCCACTCCCGGATGTGATTCGGGAAGGGCAATTTTCTGGCCCGCAGCATACTGCCTAAGAGGGGCGGAAGGTCTGCGACTGGGTGGCTACCGGCGGCGTTCGTCGGAGTGGTGAGTGAGAGTTCCTGCCTTTCCCCCCTTTTTAGGGGCGGAAAGGGGGACCGACGGCCGCAAAACAAAAAAAAAATAAAATTTCTTGCTGGGTAGCCGCTGGTGGGACGCGTGGAGCTCCCGTTCACCCCCCACACCTCCCCTGTCCTCCCCCGCACCGCACCGATCGTCTGGGCAGTCGTATCGACTCGCCATTTTGCGGTGGACCGCCGCCATTTTGCCGTAGCTGCAGACATTTTGGGCCTATGGGGCTTTCCCTCTAGCGCTCAGAGTGGCCATTTGCGGTACTGCACGTTCCCTGAAGGTGTGTTTTGGCCTCTAGTGTTTAACGGCGGCCAT
>BLSH010354178.1:63464-75024 GCA_018402905.1 Glandirana rugosa | reverse complement strand
TCGGATTCCAGTTGTTATAGCAGTAGTGAGGATCCTACCGACCAGCAGGGTAAGTAAACAAGCAGGTCACCCTGGAGGATACCACAGACTCACCTGAAGAGCGAGGTCTATGCACCAGAGCTACTGATGGTGTAGATGGTTTTTGCCTTGTGTTAGTACTAGGTTGTGGTCTTCAGGATCGCCCACCAGGAGGTGAGTAAACCGGGGTCTAGTAGCAGATATAGCAGATAGGGATCAAGCAGAAGCATAGTCCATATACAAAGTCAAAGGTTAGTAGCAAGTGGCTGCAGGTTGGGATCAAACAGAAGAGTGGTCGAGGAACAAGCCAAAGGTTGGTAATGAATGGTAGTGAGTGAAGCTAAGGACAGCTGCAAGTACACAAAGGAGCAAGAATTTGGTTGGAGAGAGCACAATAATCTGTCAAACAGAAAGTGAAGAGACATGGCTTAAATCAGGAAGTTCATGGAAGGAGCAAAAAATTCAAAGACAAGGCAAGATTGCCCAAGGGATCAGACAGGGAGCTGCCTGGCATCTCAGGCGGCACAGTGAGAAGAGCCAAAGCCAGACACTGCAGAGGTCGCATGTTCCAATCTGGACCCTCACAATAGGTTACCCACTAGAGGGGATTTGCTGTCAGATTCTCGGAACAGTCTCCCACTGACAGTCAGGCATCTGCAGGGACATTTGATAGAGGGGGTGGCTGTGGACGTGGTATACTTGGATTTTGCAAAGGCGTTTGAACAGTTCCCCACACAGGGCTAATGTGTAAGGTAAAGTCTACAGGCTTGGAAAGATCAGTTTGTAAATGGATAGAAAACTGGTTAAAAGACTGAATTCAGAGAGTAGTTGTTAATGATTCTTACTCTGAATGGTCTAAGGTTATCAGTGGTGTACCCCAAGGTTCAGTGTTGGGACCCTTACTTTTCAATATATCTATAAATAATATAGGGTCTGGGATTAAAAGTACCATTTCAGTGTTTGCAGATGACACCAAGTTATGCAGTGGAATAATGTCCTTACAGGATGTCTCCAACTTACAAGCAGACCTCAATGCACTGTTTAATTGGGCGACTATGTGGCAAATGAGGTTTAATGTTGAAAAATGTAAAGCTATGCATTTCGGGGCTAAGACTATGCATGCATCATACATACTAGGGGGAGTACAACTGGGGGAATCCATAGTGGAGAAAGATCTGGGGGTTTTGGTAGATCAAAAGCTTAATAATGGCATGCAGTGCCAAGCTGCGGTTTCCAAAGCAAGTAAAATCCTTTCTTGTATTAAGAGAGGTATGGACACAATTTGCCCCTGTGCATATTATTAGTAAGACCTCATCTGGAATATGCAGTTCAGTTTTGGGCACCAGTTCTCAAAAAGGATATCGGGGAACTGGAAAAAGTGCAGAGAAGGGCAACCAAACTAATAAGAGGCATGGAGGAGCTCAGCTATGGAAAGATTAGAGGAACTGAATTTATTCTCTCTTGAGAAGAGGAGATTAAGGGGGGATATGTTCAACGTGTAAAAATGCATAAGTGGTCCTTATAGTGAACTTGGTGTTGAATTATTCACTTTAAGGTCATCACAAAGGACAAGGGGGCACTCTTTACGTCTAGAGGAAAAATTATTTAATCTCCAAATACGGAAAGGTTTCTTCACGGTTAGAGCTGTGAAAATGTCTAATAGGCTCTCTCCAGAGGTGGTTTTGGCCAGCACAGTAAATTGCTTTAAAAAAGGCCTGGATTCTATCCTCAATGTAAATAATATAACTGTGTACTAACATTTTTAGGTAAAGTTGATCCAGGTAATATCCAATTGCCTTTCGGGGGATCGGGAAGGCATTTTTCCCCCTGCTATAGCAAATTGGATCTTGCTTTGCTGGAGTTTTTTGCCTTCTTCTGGATCAACTTTGGGTGAAGGATTGTATATGGGATTGTATGGTTATATATAATTTTTCTATTTGTTTTTTTTTTTTTGGCTAAACTAGATGGACTTGTGTCTTTTTTCAACCTGAATAACTATTACTATTTCTACTATTACTATTTGGGGATTGCATTGTGACCAAGTAATAACATAGCCCTTCCAAGGAAAATACTCCTCCGGTATTCTGTGGTCTGTAAAGTGCATGCTATATGACTATTGCTTTTTTGGCTAACCATACAGTGTAACTGCCAGGTCAACACCAGGGCAGTTGCTGTCTTGACAGTTTACTCTGGTATGAGCTGGAAGCTGTGCAGAGTCGAAATAGACTGAGCAGAGGAAGAAAGTTATCATGAAAAGGCCAACAGCAAGCAGGGACTACAATGCTCTGATAGGGTGCAGCAGTGAGAGTGCAGACAGCAGACTGAGGCTGCAGTGCTCTGACTGGGTGCAACAATGATCGTTTATTCAGGAAACAAAGTAACGAGAATTTGGCATGACAGTTTGGCTAAAGCCCTGATATGTGCAAACTACATACCACAAAATCAGATGTGGTACTAGATCGATGAAGGTAAATAGATGGAACCGCTGGTGTATAGTGCAAATAAAGCATAATATTATAGAGCCATTTATGCCACACTAAAATATAATAGGTATTGGATATGGCACACAAATGTAGAATGCACTAGTGAATGTGATATAAATGAATAAAGGTGTATGGTGCTGACGCAGCTTCATAGATGAGTTAAAAAAAATTAAAATAAAATAAAATACGTGAAAAATGACATAAAGCCCATAAATAAATACAATTAATATATACGATGTGACAGTATTCCACCAATGTGAAGCTTTAAATGAGGGTGGCAACTCTCAGATGTTTTGACCCCCTTTTTACAGGATGGTCAAAAGTCGCTTATGGAAAACCAATGTTTCCTAATGCAAGTACGCGTCTTCACCCCCTTGATATACGTCTGAGCCAACTAAATAGATGGAAATGACTCCGCAAGGGACAATGTGAAAACTTTCATAGTGTAGTAAATTTATTTGAAGATGAAAACAAAAAGATTCAAAGTCTTTTCAAAGACTCAAAGCACTCACATTTGAATGTGCTTGATTCCTGGCACTAGGTGTAACTGGCGTACAGCTGGATGACCCGCAGGTCAGACGGTTGATGGTAGACTGCCACGTGCGGACCAAGCCTCGGTTGTGTACAGCACTAGGATAGATTGCAGGACCCGGAAATCCTGTGGGAAGCGTGTACGTTTCGCCATCACGTCATCATCAGGAAGTGACGACATTCTTTTTCGGGTTTACTTTAATGCCGAAAATGCAGTGTAATGATTGGTTAACTACTCCAAAATGGTGCAAGTGAGGACAAGGTTCTGGCATATTGAAATATAATCCGGGTTACCAGCTCACGCTGCTCACACCCAGTGCCCTTACATTGCCTCAAAACCAATTCATACATACATAATTCATAAATATATCTCAAAATGCACTGTTTATCAATAAGCACAATTTAAAACAATTCCACAGTGCCCATATAACTCTCAAGGGGGAAACTAATTGTAAACCAACAACAGGTCACAACTGAGACCTCCTCCATCTAGTGGTGGTTTTTAGGTAATAACCTATCCCAATATATACAGTATATATAATTTGGATCTCGATTCACCTGTTTCTCCATGGATAGTGAGGCCCCCCTTAGGGGCTCAAAAAAAACACTGTGATATACAAAACCTACAAAATAGGTAAGTATTATTCTTAATCCAAACTAGATGCTAAAATTACTAAACTATTAAAATATGAAAATGAAAATAAAATACAAAAATTCAGAAAAATTAAAATGATAACATTGATGGTAAAAATTAATAATCCGCCAAAAAAGGTTGTAAACTCTATATTCTATGGATCCAGCAAGTTTCCATTTGTGATACTGCTTTCACCATGTCCGTTCCCCTCCAGTGGGGCTGTACTTTATCAATACCCCAAAACCTGAGTAGGGAGGGGTCCCTGTTATGGTTCTGGTGGTTCTACCTATGTATTTGTAGTCGCACGGACACATCAAAAGGTAAGTGACATACTTGGAGTCACAGGCTATGAACCTCTTTATTAGAAATTCCTCACCTGTCACCCCAGAGGAAAATTTGGTTATACTTCTTTGTTTGTCCTTCAATATTTTACATCCTTTACATCTTTTACATCTGCAAAAACCTAGCCGGTCTAAAAAAGTTGCATTATTTCTTGGGGGTTTGGGAACATTTTTTGCTACCATATTTCTCAGGGCTGGAGCTCTCCTGTATATGAACTTCGGCTTGGGAGGTATAACTTTTGGGAGCTTGGGCTTGGGAGGTAAGACTTTGAATCTTTTTGTTTTCAACTTCAAATAAATTTACTAGACTATGAAAGTTTTCACATTGTCCCTTGCGGAGTCATTTCCATCTATTTGGCTGGCTCAGACGGATATCAAGGGGGTGAAGATGCGTACTTGCATTAGGAAACATTGGTTTTCCATAAGCGACTTTTGACCATCCTGTAAAAAGGGGGTCAAAACATCTGGTGAATTGCCACCCTATTTCAAGCTGCACATTGATGGAATACTGTCACAAAAGATTAAAAGATTACCTCACATGGTGTTGGGTCACATCGCATAGATTAATTGTATTTATTTATGGGCTTTATGTCATTTTTCACATTGTATTTTATTTAATTTTATTTTTTTTAAACTCATCTATGAAGCTGGATCAGCACCATACACCTTAATCATTTATATCACTTTGTACCATTAAAGGGGCAGCGACTATTGTTTCAGCTTCTCTATAGGGCGCCGGTTCTCTACATTTTATCCATCAGACTAATGAATGTATATAGATTTCAGCAAAGAGGTCATAAAACCCTAATGGATTTTCTAGGATAAGTTCTTGAGGGTCTCCAAAAACTCAGTGCAGCACCTCTAGGAGACAAAGAATCTCTAGGAGTGCAAATACAAATAGCAGTGGATGTGATCTAAGTGTAGTAAATAGTACACATTTATTATGAGAAAAACAGATTGGCAACTCACATGTAAATAGTAAAAAAGAATAAGTCATAGGTGGTGTGGGTCTCAGCACAGTAGGGAGCCATATTCTAGTCCAGGAGCAAGATGTGCAGGGCTGTCTGCTGGATTTATCTATGAGGCCAAGAGGACACCAGAGAGCACCAGACTAAGTGCAGGATGTGAGGCAATGGAAACACTCACACAGTAGACAATTCACATGAATGTGGAAAAATCAGTGCATGTAAAAAAAGTCCAGATCTGCAGCTCCATGGTGCAAGTGGAGAATGCTTATTTTATCCAGAAATTCTCAGTCTACAGTAACCTGTATATCAGGGATATGCATTTAGTGGACCTCCAGCTGTTGCAAAACTACAAGTCCCATAATGCCTCTGCTTCTGGCAGTCATGCTTGTGGCTGTCAGAGTCTTTGCTATGCCTCATGGGACTTGTAGTTCTGCAACAGCTGGAGGTCCGCTAATTGCATATCCCTGCTGTATATGATCCAGTGGCTGGCTGAGAATCCAGGAGTAAGGAAGTAGGTGAAGGGCTCTGTAGAAAGCAAGGCAAGCTGGATATAATGTCACTTCTGGGAACGCCACAAAGGGGGCATGGCAATGTATTTTGAGGCTGCCCAGCCTTTTTGTCAAACCAAACCCCTTACAGGAATGGGATAAAGGAGGAGCAAACAAATTTGCACCGCCCACCTATGGGACCGTGGCTGTTTATACATTTAAATTTGAAAGTTAGGGCAGTTATAGGAATATTAAAATAGGATTGGTTAATTCAATGGGTCACATGTTAAAGTTGACATGAGCAATGCACTATATAAAGAAATTCAAGTGCGTAGTGAACAGTCAGCAGAAAAGCAGCAAAGAAGAAGACGCATCTACCGTTCATCTTCCTACTTACCATGAAGACACTCCTGCGACAGATCATGGAGAGAGCTGGCGCTCCTGATGGGGATGATTGGATGAAGCTCTGCCTGGCTTTAAATACTGCTGATCAGAACGCAGCTTCTCTGCCTCTGCCACCTCAATTGGCCACTCCCATTCCTCTCCCGATTTCTGTGCCGTGGATCACCCCTGACACCAGCCAGGTTCCTCACCTTCATGACTTACATGTTCCTTCCTCTTCCAGGTCATTTTCGGCTTTGTCTCCGCCTGCTGACTGGGCTACAAGTGACAACTTCCCTTCTAGGAACCAATCGAAGCTGAATACGGAGTCGCACATGCGCAGTTCCGCTGACAATGTCAGATAAGGGAAGAAACCAGCAGTTCCACCGGATCAAATCCCCGGCCCCCAAACTGAATTTAATTTGTCAGCAACATTAAATAATGTGTGCCAATCACTGTCAAGTTCACAGCTGGGCACTGGTGCTATACAGCTGGCTGTGTCATCTAGAGTAAGGATTCAGAAGCTTCACGGGATCCAATCCCCATCACCTCCTCGTAAGATTGCTGGTAAGCAATTTGCATCTACATCAAAAATGTCAGTTTTCCTCACAGTAAACAGCGGGAACATTTCCTGCTGTAAAAACTGTTCCTAATGCTTCTATTGCTTCCCTTGGTTTTTCTGCATTATAGGAACCAATTGCTATTGGTGAACATGTTAATGATATCAATCAACCTAGCTTGCTTCCTTCTGCACCAGTAGAGCTCCCGCAAAGTAATATGGATGACATTGCTTCAGCGTCTTCTGACATCCGAAATCCACAGACTGATCCTGCTGTAATTGTCCCATCTGTACAGTCTGGTGAGTTGCAGAACTTTAATAATTTATGTGATTTAGCTCGCACTTTGAGTTTGTTGATTAATAAATTAGGACAACACTCAGTATCTGCTGTAGATCCTATTGTTGCACAGGTTTGGGTTGATGATTGTTTGGGAACGCCATTTGTTCTGGCTATCTTGAATCCTACTTATACCATTATTGCCAGTGTCTTCACCGGCTCTTTCTCCATCAGTCCCAGAAAATTTCTTTAAAGAGGTTCTGCTGTGCAAACTATCACCGCTGGGTTTTCTTTTAAATCCAGCCATTAAAGACAAAATTTGCAATCGATACTATGTTGACATTTTGTCTTTACTTCCCTCTTTGAAAGATAATAGATTTCATAAAAAAGAAGACAAATTTTCAGATGACAGACTTAAGTCAGTTCCGCATACTTTTTTGAATTGGCTCCATGCCTTTTGCATCTATACCAGTGTTTTGGGGAAATGCCATCCTGAACTCTGCAGCAGCTTTTTTCAACATGTCCATATTATTCCTGCAGGCTTATAAAAATTTTAGTGGCCTCACATTTTTTTTTATGATGAGTCATTCAGGCAGAAGCTTTAAGTGCACAAAACATTGACGTGGGAGGTTAAAGATGTCAGTTTGTGGCTCAATTTATTGTTGCCACAAAAACAATATGTGAAACCACCACCCACCCCCCCCCCCCCCGAACACTGCAGGTTTTTGTCGTGATTTGTATTTCAGCTTTAATGCAGGACAATGTAAGTGGCCCCATTCCTGCAAATACAAACACGAATGCACACATTGTGCTGGAAATCATTCAGCATTGCACTTTTTTAAGCAAGTGTCTTCTTCAGCGGCTACTTCACCACGGGAGCTTTTTCTCAAAAGCGGACACCCCCGTGAACATAATAAACATGTTGCCATGGCTTCAACAATGGCAAAACCATCAGACAGCCAACATGTTATTTGAGGGTTTCATGGTGGATTTATAAAGGATCCGGTTGTTTCCTTTGTAATAACCTGCCTTCTGTTCGAAGTCATGCTGCAGTGGTAGATTCTAAAATTTTGAAGATTGAAGAGGGTAGAGTAGCGGGTCCTTTTGAACTTCCCCCCTTTATTGATTTACAGGTTTCTCTATTAGGACTTATTCCTAAGAAGGATCCTCATTCCTTCTGGTTGATCCCGAAAGGTTTATCGTTGCTTTGCATGGTATCTTATTCATCTTTTGATGATGCCCTGGTCAAGATTCAGTAAGTAGGCCATAAAGCACTGCTGGCAAAAGCCAACATCAAGTCAGCTTTCAGGCTTTTGTCAATTCATCCCAGTGCTTTTAGTTCCTTGGGATTTTACTTTAATGGTCATTATTTTTTCGATAAGTGCCTACCTATGGGCTGCTCTTTGTCACATCGTTAATTTGAAATGTTTTCTACTTTCTTGGAATGGGTTGTATGTTTTTCTTCTGGTTGGACTAATTTACTCCACTATCTAGACGATTTTCTTTTTGTTGTCCCGGCTGATTCTATAGAATGTTTTTATCTTTTTACAGAATTTCAAGTAATTTGCTGCAATTTGTGTTACCCCTTGCTCAAGAAAAATCTGTCCTTCCCACTACATGTTTGGATTTTCTAGGTGTCACTATTGACACTGATCTAATGCAGTTCCGATTACCTCTAGGTAAGGTTTCTAAGCTTCTTTCTCTGATTGATTATGTGATTGCAAAACATAAGGTTGTTTTAAAAATGTTGCAGTCCTCGTTAGGTTTGTTGGCCTTTGCCTCTAGGGTCATCCCTGTAGGGAGGGTTTTCTCTAAACTGCTTTATAAATAATTTTCTGGCATTAAATCGCCATTTCATTTTGTTCGTATCACAACAGCTGTACGAGAGGATTTATTAGTTTGGAAAACGTTTTCTTCGTCTTTTAACGGTAGTTCTTTCTAAGCTCCTTTCTATACTACTGATGAGCTTAACTTATTTATGAATGCTTCAGGTTCTGTAGGATATGGCGCTGTAGGATATCGGCAGGGACATTTGTCAGCCGGCCGGTGGCCTGTTTCTTGGCATGACAAGGGCTTTACAAATAACATTGTGTTTTTTGGAGATTTGTCCTGTTGTGATTTCTCTTGAACTTTGGGGTGACTATTTTTCTAATAGAAGGATTCTTTTGCATTCAGATAAAGTCGTAGTGTATGCAATCAACTGCTTATCCTTTAATTCTTTGCCTGTTTTAGCTGTTCTTAGGAATTTGGTTTTCAAGTGTTTCGAATTGAATATTTGGATTAGAGCTAAGCATATGCCTGGGAGTGATAATGTTATAGCTGAGGCTCTTTCCCTCTTACAGTTGGATCAATTTCGTGATTTGGTTCCAGAGGCAGACGAATTCGGCCAGCCATGCCCACAACATTTATGGACCCTGGTTTAACTTATGTTGGTTTGGCTGTTGGTAAATCCTTAACCTCTTCCACATGGGCAGACTACAATGCCGCGTGAATGACTCGGGTGGTTTTCTGGGTTCACAAAATCAGAATTTTCAATAATTTTCTAAATGCCATCTCATTATTTTTATTCTCATATTTTGAAGAAATTAGCTGGATTATTTTTTTTTTTCCTGAAATTGCTTGGTTTTCCTTCGTGCATGAGTTTTTTCACTATAAAACAGTCCCTGAAAGGTTATCGAAAGTCGAATTTCAAACCTGATTCTCATGTGCCGATTTTGGTTGATCTATTGGAGAAGATTTGTTCTTCTACATTAGTTATTTGTTTTTCTGAATGTGAACCTTTATTGTTTCGTCTTGCTTTTTGTGTTTTTTTGGTGCTTTTCGTGTTTCAGAATTGCTGCCTTGTGGTAAGAGCTATAATTCTGGTATTTATTTTGCAGATTTATTTCTACATGATCGTTTTATTCAAATCCAAATTCATTGCAGCAAGACTGATCAGTTAGGTCAAGGTAGTTGGGTGACATTGAGGCAGTATTCTGCCTCTCCTATTTGCCCCTTCTACTTAATTAAGCAATTTTTGGAAGTTCATCCAGCTTTTGATAGCCATCTCTTGATACAGCGCTCTGGTTTGCCCCTCATGTGTTATCAATTTTGTTCTGTTTTAAAGAAATGTTTGTTACATATGGGTCTAGACTACCTTCATATTTCTTCCCATTCCTTTTGCATAGGCACTGCTACTACCACAGCTAATATGGGTTTGTCTGAAACAGTAATTAAGGGTATAGGCAGATGGAATTCCAATTGTTACCAATTATATGTCCATCCTAATTTTCTGTTTTAAATTCCAGATGCTATGTGTAATGTGTGGCTCATTGGCCATTCCTACATATTTTGGGCTTATCGCAGGGCTTTAGTTAGAGTTTATGGTTCAAATTTAGGTTTTCCTCTGGATCGCTTTCATATCTGGTGGTATGGATTGCGTGGTATGAGATTAAATGATGTGCGTCTGTCTTTGTCTTTCTTATGCGGTTCTTGGCCTCGACCTCATATAGTTATTTTTCATATATCGGGAAATGATATTGGCAGTAGACACACTTTGGATATCATTTCCCAATTGAAATGAGATTTTCTACAGCTTAATTCCATTTTGCCCGGTTCTGTGCTCATTTTTTCTTAAATTGTCCCTCGCTTGCTTTGGCTATCAGGACCTACTTTCAAGCATTCTGAGATCTTGACGGTGGTTTTCCAGGATTATACAGGTCTGACGCAGTTCATTTGTCTGAGGTAGCTTCAGATATTTTTAATTTAGATCTGCAAAATTGTATTGAACTGGCCATGGTGCGGGTGGGGTGCCAGGCTCATTGTGAATGAGCCTTGGTGTATGGGACAGTTCTATATATATATTGACATGTGTTGTATTAGCTTGTGTTGTTATGGCTGAGCTAAATATTGTAGTAAAGTATATTTGATGAGTTGTATATGTTACTTGATATAAATTGGTTATTTAAATTTGAAGGTTGTGTTAATAAAAATATTAATAAAAGGGCTGCAGCTATTTCAAATCCAAAACGAAAGTGTCTGTTTATTATTTCATAATAAAATTGTTTATAGTGGTATAGGTTCTGCCTACGGTCCCATGGGAGAAGGGAGGAGCAAAGAAATTTGTGCCACTCACCTATGGGACCGTGGCTGACTATACATTTAAACTTAACAGTTAGGGCATTTTTAGGACTATTAAAATAGGATTGGTTAATTCAATAGGTCACATGTTAAAGTTGGCACGAGCAATGCACTATATAAAGAAATTCAAGTGTGTAGTGAACAGTTGGCACAAGAGCAGCAAATAAGAAGACACATCCTGCCCTCCCACCTATCGTTGCCAGCCCCTTTTATGTGGATGGTCCTTTTCTCTTGAAAAGGGACAGTTCTATATATCTATGGACATGTGTTTTTTTTAGCTCGAGCTAAATATTGTAGTAAAGTACAGGGTGGGCCATTTATATGGATACACCTTAATAAAATGGGAATGGTTGGTGATATTAAATTCCTGTTTGTGGCACATTAGTATATGTGAGGGGGGAAACTTTTCAGGATGGGTGGTGACCATGGCGGCCATTTTGAAGTCGGACATTTTGAATCCAACTTTTGTTTTTTCAATAGGAAGAGGGTCATGTGACACATCAAACTTATTGGGAATTTCACAAGAAAAGCAATAGTGTGCTTGGTTTTAACGTAACTTTATTCTTTCATGAGTTATTTACAAGTTTCTGACCACTTATAAAATGTGTTCAATGTGCTGCCCATTGTGTTGGATTGTCAATTCTCCCAACGTAACTGTTAGGTTGTGTTACCCGTCGTGTAACTTGTGTAAAATATTCACCAGTCTTTGAACATTTATTGAGTACTTTCTTATTTCAATGCAATTTTGGTTCGTGTGATAA
>BLSH010354178.1:18108-31160 GCA_018402905.1 Glandirana rugosa | reverse complement strand
ACCCCCCTCAGGATAAATCCCCCTTCCATCAGTACAGACCACCCCTCAGGATAACCCCCCAATCAGTACAAACCACCCTCAGGATAAACCCTCCTCCATCAGTACAGACCACCCTCAGAATAACACCCCTGATCAGTACAGATCCTCCTCGGGATAAATCCCCCCCTATCAATACAGACCCCCCTCATGATAAATTCCCCTCCTCCATCAGTACAGATCCCCTCAGGATAACCCCACAATCAATAGAGACCCCCTCAGGATAACCCCCCATTCAGTACAGACCTCCCTCAGGATAACCCCGCCAATCAGTACAGACCTCCTCAAGATAAATCCCTCCATCAGTACAGATTGCCTTCAGGATAAACCCCCCTGCATCAATACAGACCCCCCTCAGGATAAATCCCCCCTATCAGTACACACCTCCCTTAGGATAACCTCCCAATCATTACAGACCCCCTGAGTATAAATCCCCCCCAATCAGTACAGACCCCCTCAGGGTAAATCCCCCCCAATCAGTACAGACCCCCTCAGGATAAATCCCCCCCTCCCCTCATGCACCTTGGCGTCGGGCAGAGAGAGGATTTAGCATGCAGCCGCCTGGAGAGTTGCTTGCTCAGACTGTCACTCTGCGGGTAGCGCTCTTGTGACAGGTCAGGACTGGAGGCAGCCACAGCAGCAGTGAGAGTGAAGGAGTCTCACGTAGGGCTAGTGTGGCGCTGGAACGTTCCGGCTGAAGAGCCCTTCCTTTCAGGACCCTCAAGATGGTGTTCCGCCCCCCCCAGGGAAGCCACTACACATACGCACATACATTTGGCGGCCAGCGGCGGTGGGAGTCTGGACATTTAGAGGTGACGGCAGGGCCGCCCCTGCTCAAGCTGCCGCCTGGGTCCCATGGATCACAAATTATGGTATATATCTGAAAATTGTATATATCCTGATGTACTGATGGTCTATCTCAATTCTTGAGGCCCAAAAATGTCAGGACAGTACAAATATCCCCCAAATGACCCCCTTTTGGAAAGTAGACAGTCCAAGGTATTTAGTAAGAGGCAAGACAAGTTTTTTAAGCTGTAATTTTTTGTCATAATTTTTGGAAAATGAAAGCAATTTAAAAAAAAAAGTTTTTTTTTTCACATACTGTCACCAGTGCAGTACAGTGTCATCATATAACTGGTGTGGCGGTATTCAGGGACACTGACTGTTGAAAGTATGGGGAATAAAAAACTATTTTAATAATTTTTTTAATTTTTATTACATATTTTTTCTTTTCTTTACGATTTTTTTTTTAACACTGTGGGGTTTATTTACAAAAGCTAGAAAGGGCAACATTAGTCACATATCTGCATAGAAACCAATCAGCTTCTAAACTCAGCTTGTTCAATTAAGCTTTAGCTATAAAACCTGGAAACATTCTTAACTACTGCACTGTACTGTATTGTGAAAAAAAGGTCTAAACACAAAACTCCAGCTTAATAAGGTGGTTTTAACTTGCATAAGTACAGAACACAAACAAAAATTCTGTACTGTTTAAGTGTGGAGAGCTGCATGGATACGACATACCACTCTACATTAAGCTTGTGCGATCGTTTCGTAACAAATCGAAATTCATCCGAATTTTGTGACTTTCGGACATTCGGATGCATCCGAGTATCCGAAAAAAAAAATTACGAATATAACCGAATCCGAATGAAATTATATCATAAATAGTGAATGGTTTAATTCGTTGTTGCGTTAACACATTAACAAATTTGTCAATGCGTTAACGCATCAACGAATTTGTCTCGCGTTAACACGTCAACAAATTTGTCTAGCGTTAATGCATCAACAAATTAGTCTATGCGTTAACGCATCAATGGATTATGCCGAAACCAGTCATCAGGCTATAGGCCGCAGTGTCGAAAACAAAATTAAAATACGATATTTCAAATCTTTACAAACAGCGCGATGTATTTCCAAATGTACGAATCCATTTGAAGCACGTTAGGCAGCGCCTGTTTGAGAGCTTGGCGAAAACACAACTAAAGCTTTATAACAGTTACGAATATCAAGTAACCACTATGTATTTACGAAAGTACGAATACATTCGAATCACGTTAGCAACATGAAAAAGGTAATCTTACAAAAGGACGAATTACAAAATTACAAGTTGTGTCCACCAGAATCAACGAAAATACGAATTTGAAATCAATGAAAAATAAGGCTTTCAGAAATACGAATAATTCTGATTCAACAAAAAATGTCACTTACAAAATTACGAATTAGTCCGATCACGAAAAATGCTGTATCACGAAATTACGAATTGTTACGAATCAATGGCACAGAATAGAAACGAAACATAACAAATTTTTCCGCTGTGCACAGGTCTACTCTACATATTCTTCTCACGCTAGGGGCATGTCAATCCTGGTGTATGGCAGTGGCGGCTTCTCCTGTGAATGGGTGAAGGTGGATAAGTATGGGAGATATGTTTTTTTGTGCTGCAAACTCTTTGATAGGCGGTTTGCGATTGCTTATGTATATATTCCAACCCCATATTCATGTGAGGTAATACAGTTGTTCATAAAGTTTATGGCGCATATACTTCCGCCTACAGTACTAATGATGGATGACTTTAATAAACGAAACAGGATAGGTTTCCATGCCCTAGAAATGCCAATGCAGAATGCTTAAACCCACTGGGTAAACTATGTGGCGGACTTGGTTTGTACGACCTCTGGTGAAAATTACATCCTGGGAAAGTGCAATACACCTGCTATTCCAAAACTCACAAAACGTTATCCCGCATCAATATGATGCTGGGATCGTATGAGATATTTAGGTATATCACTTCTATTGATATCTTGCCAGGAGGTGTGTCTGACCATTCCCCCCTGCTTATTACTCTTGAGGGTAATAGCATTGGAGTAAAGCGATCTATGTGGAAACTCAACCCACTCTGGCTCCAGATAATTACTACACATTACCACATACATAGGGCCTTAAATCTTTTGCTAGAAATTAATCTTAGCACTGCCTCTCCCTTGATTGTTTAGGACACCATGAAGGCCTATTTTAGGGGCCTTCTTATTAAAGAAATTAGTGCGGCCAAAACAAAAAGTAGACAAGAAGTAAAACGAAAGAAAATGAAAGGATGATTGCAGCTAAGGTAGCATATGTTCGGGATTCAGAAATGGAAAACAGAAGATGAGCTGGCACTCCGAAAATGCAGTCTTCAAATACTTTATTCCATACCAGTAAAAATAACATACAGACGCGTGTTGGCCACTGGCCTTGTTCACAGCCCAACTCCTCAACTGCTGTTAATGTAAAACACTTTCCTAAATATACAAGCTCCTGTTGATAACTCATATAGCAGAGCTTTGCTGTCTTTAGATGCTGTTAAGGCATTTGACAGTATAGAATGGCAGTACATATGGGAAGTACTTAAATGTTTTGGTTTTGGCAATACTTTCTGTAATTGGGTTAAGCTCCTATGCACAACACCTAAGGCCTCTATAAGAGTTAATGGGAGTATGTCAGACTTCTTTAATCTATCCTGAGGTACTGGACAAGGGTGTCCATTATCACCTTTTCTATTTTCGTTAGTGATAGAACCCCTTGCAATTATGTTGAGGCAAATGAAGGGGAAGAGAGGATTTTGCAGAGGTAAATATGAAGACAAAATAGCTCTGTATGCAGGCGATAGCTTACTATATTTGGACGATTGGATCATTGGTTGCTGCAATGTCTGCTATAGAGACGTTTGGTGCCTTTTCTGATTTAAGGATTAACTGGAATAAACCAGTACTACTTCCATTGGACCCTCTCCAGAATCCTCACCCTAAGTTTCACAGCTTAGGGTGAATGTAAAGATTAAATATTTGGGGGTAATTACCTCTGCTCATCCTAGGGAATATATTTCCCAAAATTTGCTACCATTACTCCAGAAATTTAGATCCCAAAAGGAAATTTGGTGTAAATTGCCACTTTCTTTGGCCGATCATACCAATCTCCTGAAAATGATCTCAATGCCACAGTTATTGTACTATATACATAACTCGCCCTGTTGGATTCCCCAGAAATATTTCAAGAGGCTTGGTGCAATTTTTCAGAGCTTGATATGACAGAATAAGATAGCCAGAGTTAACTATGAATACCTACAATACCCTAATGCTCAAGGTGGCCCAACTTCAACATCTTGCGGGCTGGGAAACTCAGGGACTATATATGTCTCCTTTTGACATATTTAGCTCCTTATCCAACAACGGCAATCCATTATTGGATCTTAATTCCTTTGTCTCATCCTTTAATCAATATACCTATCCTACATTTAATTTGATATATAAGGTCTGGCAGTGCACCAAAAAAATACTGGGTATTCTGGGATATTCTAGACACACTCCATTATGGTCAAACAGGGCTCTTTCTGAAGTTTACCATTTGGTAGGATTTGTGTACTGGCTGGCGGCAATACCTGTGTACTGGCAATACCTGTATACTGGCTGGCGGCAATACCTGTGTACTGGCAATACCTGTGTACTGGCTGGTGGCAATACTTGTGTACTGGCAATAACTGTGTACTGGCAATACCTGCGTACTGGCTGGTGGCAATACATGTGTACTGGCAATAACTGTTACTGGTAATACCTGTGTACTAGCAATATGTTAGGAAACAACTGCTGCTCTGGATGGGTTTGGAACGGCCCATTTAAGCAGACAGCAACCAGTGCTGTCCATTCTACAGCGTTGGTGTGTTCCTCAGTGACCCATTATCTGATTATTTGTTCCTGTGACCCAGCATGTCTTGACACTGCTTCTGATCTCCGCCTGCACTGACCTCTGCTTCCATGACTACTCTTCTGCCTGCTCCCTTGCACCTTTGCTTTCCGCCTGTTAACAAACTCTGCCTGTGCCCAACTATTTTCCTGCCTGCCCCTTTTGTACCGCACCGCCAGCCTGCTACGACCCGGCCTGAACCACTACGCCTCTGTTTTCACAAGCTCATCAAAGAGCCTTCACATCACCACCAGTGACCCAGTCCAGCTCTTGTGCCTCCCTGCACTACCGAGCCTCCTGTCTACTCTACCAGGGGTTCCCGAATCAGGGTCATAGGAGAGGTTGCCCACTGCATAAGCCAGACTCCACCACCAGGTACGTGGCACAATAACTGTGTACTGGCAATACCTGTGTACTGGCTGGCGGCAATACCTGTGTACTGGCAATACCTGTGTACTGGCTGGCAGTAATAACTGTGTACTGGCAATTAGGGATGGGATTTGTGTCCCCTGTTCGCTACTTCGGGTATCCCCGAACATTATGGGGCGTTCGTGGCAACTTTGCGCACCCCACAATGTTTTAAAATGGCGGCGGAATGCCGCCCGCTGATTGGTCAAAGCATGCACATGACCCGCATGCTTTGGCCAATCAGCGAGCGGCCTGCTGTGAGAGCTTTAATTGGCTAAAGGCAGGATGCCTTTAGCCAATCACTGCACAGCAGTCTCAATCCACGCTCCCCACTATATAAAGCCGCTCGTACAGTGACTCTATGATAGTGTGCCTGCGCTGCTTGTAGAGAGAGAGCGTAGGTTCCAGTATCAGGCAGTTTAGATATCTAGCTTCAAAAAAACTGTAAAAAACAGACAAAAATCACAGAAAATAGATAGCTAACTAGATAGATAGTTAGATATCTAAAATATATCTGTCAGTTAGCGCAGACAGGTTAGTGTAGGGAAAAAAAAAATATATATATATACACATGTGTGCTATATATCAGTGTACACTGTACATACGGTATATAGTCCACTTGACGTCGTCTATAAAAATATATACAGCCTGGTATATACTGTATATATATATATATATATATACAGTATCTCACAAAAGTGAGTACACCCTTCACATTTTTGAAAATATGTTATTATATCTTTTCATGTGACAACACTGAAGAAATGACACTTTGATACAATGTAAAGTAGTGAGAGTACAGATTGTATAACAGTGTAAATGTGCTGTCCCCTAAAAATAGCACAACACATAGCCAATTAATATCTAAACCGCTGCCAACAAAAGTGAGTACACCCTTAAGTGAAAATGTCCAAATTGGGCCCAAAGTGTCAATATTTTGTGTGGCCACCATTATTTTCCAGGACTGCCTTAACCCTCTTGGGCAAGGAGTTCACCAGAGCTTCACAGGTTGCCACTGGAGTCCTCTTCCACTCCTCCACGATGACATCACGGAGCTGGTGGATGTTAGAGACCTTGCGCTCCTCCGCCTTTCAGGATGTCCCACAGATGCTCAATAGGGTTTAGGTCTAGAGACATGCTTGGCCAGTCCAACACCTTTAACCTCAGTTTCTTTAGCAAGGCAGTGGTCATCCTGGAGGTGTGCTTGGGGTCGTTATCGTGTTGGAATATTGCCCTGCGGCCCAGTCTCCAAAGGGAGGGGATCATGCTCTGCTTCAGTATGTCACAGTACATGTTGGCATTCATGGTTCCCTCAGTGAACTGTAGCTCCCCAGTGCCAGCAGCACTCATGCAGCCCCAGACCATAAAACCCCAACCACCATGCTTAAATGTAGGCAAGACACACTTTTCTTTGTACTCCTTACCGGGTTGCCGCCACACACGCTTGACACCATCTGAACCAAATAAGTTTATCTTGGTCTCATCACACCACAGGACATGGTTCCAGTAATCCATGTCCTTAGTCTGCTTGAATTCAGCAAACTGTTTGCGGGCTTTCTTGTGCATCATCTTTAGAAGAAGCTTCCTTCTGGGATGACAGCCATGCAGACCAATTTGATGCAGTGTGCGGCGTATGGTCTGAGCACTGACAGGCTGACTCCTTCAACCTCTGCAGCAATGCTGGCAGCACTCATAAATCTATTTCCCAAAGACAACCTCTGGATATGACGCTGAGCACGTGCACTCAACTTTTTTGGTCAACCATGGCGAGGCCTGTTCTGAGTGGAACCTTTCCTGTTAAACCACTTTATGGTCTTGGCCACTGTGCTGCAGCTCAGTGCAATCTTCTTATAGCCTAGGCCATATTTATGTAGAGCAACAATTCTTTTTTCAATTCTCAGAGAGTTCTTTGACATGAAGTGCCATGTTGAACTTCCAGTGACCAGTATGAGAGAGTGAGAGCGAAAACACCAAATTTAGCACACCTGCTCCCCATTCACACCTGAGACCTCGTAACACTAATGAGTCACTTGACACTGGGGAGGGAAAATGGCTAATTGGGCCCAATTTGAACATTTTTACTTAGGGGTGTACTCACATTTATTGCCAGCGGTTTAGATATTAATGACTGTGTGTTGAGTTATTTTGAAGGGACAGCAAATTTACACTGTTATACAAGCTGTACACTCACTACTTTACATTGTAGCAAAGTGTAATTTCTTCAGTGTTGTCACATGAAAAGATATAATAAAATATTTCCAAACATGTGAGGGGTGTACTCACTTTTGTGAGATACTGTATATACACAGCGTATTGAGTGTGCTCTATATAGCTGTACCTAAGGTATATAGTCCACTTGACGTGGTGTATAAAAATATATACAGCCTGGTATATATATATATATATATATGCACACACTGTATTGAGTGTGCACTATATATCGGTGCATTTGGGGGTGTACGGTATATAGCACAATACTTGGCGTGTTGTCTTCAAATATATACAGCCTAGTGTATACAGATATACCCGCAGTGTATTGAGAATAAACTATATATCGGTGCATTCGGGGGTGTACGGTACATAGTACGGTGTAGTGTGGTGCTAAAAAATAAAACAAACCATCATATCAGGAAGGCCTCAAAGGAGAGGCAGACGCTTCCAGGCAACTAAAAGAGGGCAAGCAGCCTCAGTGTCTTCAGTGAAAAGCGGTGGTGGTGGATGTAGTGCATCCTCTGCAGGCGGGTCATGCTTGTCCTTTTTTTCTGCTGTTGAACGTGCCATTGAGCCACAACATGCAGAAGAGTTGGTAGAGTGGAAATCAAAGCCATCCTCATCCTCCTCATCCTCTGTCACCCAGGCTCGTACAAGTTTGCCTTCCAACGCCTCTGGCAAAGCAGCCTATTCCACTTGATCCTTGTCCACAGTTACTCCTTCTGTAGCCCCACCATCATGCATGGAGGAGTCATCTGAGTTGTTCGACCATAGTGTCGGTTACATGCTCATGGAGGATGCGCAGCAGTTTGAACGCTCCGATGTTGGTTCCCAGGTTGAGGAAGGGAGTAGCGTGAGCCTAGAGACAGGGTTGCCACAAAAAGACAAGAAACTAGCAGTCATGTTCCCCCAGCTGCAGCATACTCCCAAGTTTGCTCCAGTGACAAGGAGGGAGGGGATGATGAGGACACGGACCATACTTGGGTGCCTGAGAGAAGAGAGGAGGAAAGTGAGGAGGAGGCCTAACTCCAACAAGGCAGAATGCCCTCCAGGGGCCAGCTTAAGGGCAGCCACCCAATTGCATCAGCCCACAGAGCTCTACAGGTGCAAGGCGCTGCTGCCTCCCCGCCAACTTCCAAAATTTCTTTGGGGTGGGCATTTTTCAGCGCATGTGCAGTAGATCGCACCATTGCCATTTGCAATCCATGTCTGAAACGGGTCAAGCGCAGCCAGGACTCCAGCCGCTTGGGCACTACTGTCTTGTCTAGGATCTCAACCCCTACTATACCTGCAGTCCTCTCCAAAACCTGCACTGAGAGGAATGAGGGTGTAGCAATGCGTGCCACAGCTAGTACTTGCAGCCAGCAATCTGCTAGCAGTACACCACCAGGTGAATTCAGCAGAAAAATATCACTACCCCAGTTGCAGAAAGAAATACAGTCCCAGCCATCCACATGCTCAGCGTCTTAATGCTAGCTTGGCCAAATTGCTAGCACTCTAACTGCTGTCTTTTCAGCTGGTAGAATCTGCGCCCTTTTGTGAATTTGTGGAAGGTACTGTCCCACAGTGGCATGTTCCCAAAAGAGATTTCTTTTTACGTAGGGCCATTCCAGCTCTCTACAGTCATGTGGAAGGCAATTTTTTGGCCTCGTTGAACAGTGCGGTCAGCAGCAGGGTTCATATTACCACTGACTCATGGTCCAGTAGGCACGGTCAGGGACATTACCTTTCCTTCATGGCGCACTGGGTAAATCTGCTGGCAGCTGGGAAGGATGCAGTACAGCGTTCAGTTTTGGAAATAGTTCCACCACCACGCCTCCAAAAAGATGGTGGTGATTTTTCCACATCCGCCTCCTCCTCCACCCCTCCTCTTCTTCTACCTCTGTGGCCTCTTCTGCAAAATTGTTGTCTGAACCTGCAGTGCTCCCTAAGGGACTATGCAAGCAGTCAGCCTAAAAGATGCCATGTGGTGCTTGAGTTAGTCTGTCTTGGGGACAGGAGCCACACTGGGGAAGAGATTCTTTCAGCTCTGCGGGGGCAGGCTCGGAGGTGGTTGACACCACTGCAGCTTGAGCCAGGAATGGTTGTATGCGACAATGGCACCAACCTTCTCTCTGCCCACTGACTGGGACAATTGACACATGTTCCATGCTTGGTACACGTCTTGAATTTAGTGGTGCAGCATTTCTTGACCAGGTACCCAGGCTTACCAGATATCCTGAGGCAGGCCAGAAAAGTCTGTGGTCATTTCCGGGGTTCATACAATGCCAGTGCCCGGCTGGCTGACATCCAGCGGGAATTCAACCTGCCCAACAACCGCCTCATTTGTGACATGCCCACCAGGTGGAACTCAACATTGGCAATGCTGCAGCGACTCCACGCACAGCAGAGGGACATCAATGAGTACCTCTGTGAGCATGGCACCAGGACAGGCTCAGGCGAGCTTGGCTTTTTTTCACCACGTCAGTGGCTAATTATCAAAGATGCATGCACTTTCCTGTCACCATTTGAGGAGGCCACAAGGATGGTGAGCAGAGGCAATGCATGCATCAGTGACACTATCCCACTAATATTCCTTCTGGAGCACACGCTTCGTGGAATCATGGACAGGGCACTTGAGACAGAACAGAGGGAGGAAGAGGAGGACTTCCTTTCCTCTCAAGGCCCCCTTTATGCAGAGAGCATTCCTGCAGAGCCGCCAAACACACGGGAGGAGGAGGAGGATTGTGTCAGCATGGATGTGGAGTATAATATGCAGCAGTCTTCGAGTGATCATGGCTTTCAGGCCCCAGAAAGCCAAGGAGTTGTACGTGGCTGGGAGGAGGGAGTTCCTGATAATGTCATCCTCAGTGACCCAGAGGACACTCATTCGTGGTATCAAGGAGAGGGATCATTACTGGCTGGCAACCCTTCTTGATCCACGTTACAAGGGTAAAGTTGCAGAACTCATCCTGCCTGCGCAGAGGGTGCAGAGGATGAAACATCTTCAGGATACCTTGAAGAAAAGTTTGTGTAACGCCTTTCCAGACCCTGGGAGTTTACCATGTCCTGCTGCTGGCCCTGGACAATGTGTTTCTGATGCTTCGATCGTTCAGAGGCAGAGTGGTGGAGAAGATGGCCGGCTGAGCGATGCCTTTAAAAAATGTTTCAGTCCTCAGCACCCAGGCCTGATAGGTTCAAGCAACCATCGTCAGCATCTGCATTATGTGGTGCAGGAAGATATAGGAGCAAGAGCAGACTTGGAGACCTTTCCAACTGAGCATCCACTTAGTTACAGGGTCTTGAGGATGGACCACTGGGCAGAACTTACTCAATATGTAATTAAGCTACTGACTTGTCCTGCATCCAGCATGCTCTCTGAACGGACATTTAGTGTTGCTGGAGGGTTTGTAACTGATCAAAGAGTGCGCCTGTCCACAGACTCGGTTAATAGGTTCATATATATAAAAATGAATCAGTCCTGGATCAGCAACTATCAAGCCCCTGATGCTGATGCAATTTATTAAATTTGCTAGGGATCTGGGATCCCTTGAAGACTGTCACTGCTCCTGTTCTTCCTGTCCATAGTCTAGAACTATATGTTGTATTTAGGGCACCACCAACACCCAAGGTCCAATTTTTCTGCACCTGATTTACAGGGGCATGCCAAAACAATTTTTAAACTAATTTACAACTTCAGGCCCAGTTCCTCCGTCCAACAAGAGTAACTGCAAGGGGTTACAGTGTGCTGGCACCTCCAACACACAAGGCCTAATTTTTGGCCACCTGTTTGACTGGGGGCTTTCATCACAATTTGAAAACTAATTGACAACTTCAGGCCCAGTTCCTCCGTCCAACAAGAGTAACTGCAAGGGGTTACAGTGTTCTGGCACTTCCAGCACCCGAGGCCAAATTTTGGGCCACCTGTTTGACTGGGGGATTTTTTTTAGACTAAAGTTTTTATTTATTAAGAAAAAAGCATATACGAGGAATATAATTCACTTTGGCCAATATGCAGATAAAGGTAGTAGACATTTCAATACATAGTAATTTCATTGAAACCTAGGGTGATTAGTGCAGACTATGGCTGCTTAAAGTATATAGGAGGGAAAAGCACCCGGGGGCAGCTTTGGCCCCGAGGGTGGCTATCTGTCAACCAGCAGTAGAAGTAATACTGTTTAGCAATCTATGTTCAATTAATGTCAAGAATAGTAATGGGTGTGTGAGATGTTTTTGCTTGTTTAGAACTTTTTGACATGATTTTGCTTGATCACTGTATATGGAAAAATGGGAAAAAATTTGGAAAATAAAGAATATTTAAAAAAAAGAAACCTAGTGTAGGTTGAAAAGTAACATCAGAGAGGTGATACAAACAAATTGAGCTTAGGAGGAGAGAACTGAGAGGACAGAGCGCACTGCCCCTGAGAGTGGGGCAACGATTTCCATCCGCACAGAACAACAGGTGAAAAAGAAAGATATTTACTAGCAAGTGGTGAGTATTGGACACAATCAGACCATATGACAGTGTGTAGTCACTCTGGTAAAGACGCAAGTTACACTGATGCAACCAAAGGGTCCATCGTCTTTGAAAGAGTGGGACTTGTAAGTGTGCCTTGGCGTACATGAGTTCCATGAGGCATTGGTTGTTTAAGGAAGAAAGTATGTCCCCTATAGAGGGGGGATCTACCGATTCCCATTTCCTGGCTATGGAAAATCTGATGGCGATGAGTACGTGGGTTAAGAAAGTATGTGTATCAAATGGCTATGAGTCCAGGTCCAACCCAAATAGTATGAGTTGGGGAGAGAGGGTCACAGGCTTGTTTAACAGGTCCGATAGGAACTTGGTAGTGTCATGCCATAAGAGGGCCAGTTTGGGACAAGACCACCAGATGTGCATGGTTGTTCCATTCAGGCCGCAGGTTCTCAAACAATGGGCCATGGTTGTTGAGTAGATATTGGCGAGTTTCGCTGGGGTAAGATAACAATTATGAAAAACTTTTTGTATACCTTCCCAATGGGTAAGACATTTGGAGAATTTCAGAGGTGATTGAAGAGTGCGGAGCCATTGCTGGAGGGTATACGTGCGGTGGAGCTGGTTTTCCCATTTTAGGATGTTGCACGGTTTTTTGTTTGCAGGAATGGTAGTCAATAGTGTTGAGCGAACCCGGACTGTAACGTTCGGGTCCGTACCGAACTTTCGGGTGTCCGGGGCACGGACCCGGACCCGGTCATTTAAAAAATCGTTCGGGTTCGGTCCGGGGTTCTGCTATTTTACTCCACGTGTTGAGAAGTTGCAGGGCAGCCAATCAACAAGCGTTTCACTGGTTTGCCCTTAGAAGCCATCACAGCCATGCCTACTAATGGCATGGCTGTGATTGGCCAGTGTATCATGTGACTCAGCCTCTTTATAAGCTGGAGTCACGTAGTGCTGCAGTCACATGCTCTTGGGTTAGTGTAGGGAAAGGAAGCTGACGGCGTGAGGGAGAGAATTGAGACATTTTAAGACATTGATGCACTGAGGTCGAATATTTCTCCGACTCAGTGTACTATGTGACCGGTTAGTGTCGGTACGGTAATCATCCGTACCGACACTACCGAAGATTCCCGTTTGGTCACTTTGCGAACAACTAACCGACGGGACGTTGAAGAGTTGTGCACCTCATTTTATCGTCTTGGGGCCTGGCTTGGGCTTGCTAAAA
>BLSH010354177.1:923689-935732 GCA_018402905.1 Glandirana rugosa | reverse complement strand
GCTGGCGGCAATACCTGTGTACTGACAATACCTGTGTCCTGGCTGGCGGCAATACCTGTGTACTGACAATACCTGTGTACTGGCTGGTGGCAATACCTGTGTACTGACAATACCTGTGTACTGGCTTGCTGCAATACCTGTGTACTGGCAATAACGGTGTACTGGCTGGCGGCAATACCTGTGTACTGGCAATAACTACTTGCAATAACTGTGTACTGGCTGGTGGCAATACCTGTGTACTGGCTGGCAGTAATACCTGTGTACTGGCAATAGCTTTGTACTGGCTGGCAGCAATACCTGTGTACTGGCAATATCTGTGTACTGACAATTCCTGTGTACTGGCTGGCGGAAATACCTTTGTACTGAAAATACCTGTGTACTTGCTGGCAGCAATACCTGTGTACATACAATACCTGTGTACTGGCTGGTGGCAATACCTGTGTACTGACAATAATTGTGTACTGTGTCGTGGCAATACCTGTGTACTGGCAATACCTGTGGACTGGCTGGCTGCAATACCTGTGTACTGGCAATACCTGTGTACTGGACGGCGGCAATACCTGTGTACTGACAATAACTGTGTACTGGCAATACCTGTGTACTGACAATAACTGTCACGTACCTGGTGGACGAGTCTGGCTTATGCAGGGGATCACCTCTCTTGCAACTCTGGTTCGAGAACACCTGGTAGTGCAGACAGGAATTTCAAGAGCACAAGGGGCATGAGGGTTGGACTGGGTCACCTGGTGGTATGTGAAGGTCCACTGGAGCTCGTGCTAAGCAGAAGAGTGGTGGTGCAATCCGGGTCGATAACAGACTGGTGGTGCGGTACAGATGGAGCAGGCAGGTGGGTAGTCGGGTGCAAGCAAGGTCGGCAACGTGCGGGCAGCAGAGGTACAAAAGGATCAGGCAAAAGAGTAGTCGTAGACAGGCCGGGGGTCAGGGCAGGCAGAAAGCAACAAAGTCTAAGTAAAGCCGGGGTCACAGGTACAGTAAGGTCTCTCAGAGTAAGCACGGGGGTCACAGATCACAGTAATGCTGTAGAATGGACAGCACTTGCTTCCTGGTGCTGTCAGCTTAAATGGCCGCTATTGGCACCATTGCCTACGCACACGTGCGAACGCGCGCACACGCTACATTTGCTCATGCATAGGCGAACCAATGGCCCAGGATGGTTCCTTACATTGCCCCCCCCCAAGGGGCAACCTCTGGATGCCCAAACAGGCTCTCTTGGTCGGGTGTCTTCTCCAGAAGGCACCGATCAACTCTTCCACTTGTAGAATTCTCCTTTAGCTCCCAAGAGCTCTCTTTGGGCCCATAGCCCTTCCACTTGACCACAAATTGGGTGCTGCCTCCTCTTTTCCTACAGTCGAGGATGGTTTCCACCTCAAATTCCTCCTCTCCGTCCACCAAGATCGGTTCTGGGGGTGCTGTACTATATCAGCTTATCCCACGTCTTTAGGGCATGTGTTGTTAGGGGGGACGCCCAATCAGAGAGGCCTCTGTTATTTTTCGGTACCCAGGGAGCATATGGTAAATCCCTGCCTGCTATAACCTTTTCCATCTGTACTCACAACTTGGCTGTGGTGTGGAACCTCCAATTAAGGATCCTTTCCTTTGTAATGCTATCGCTTTATAATATTGAGAGATGTTGGGTATGCCCAGTCCCCCGGTTCTCTTGGGTCTCTGCAGTGTTACCATTGCTATCCTAGGTCTCCTGTTTCTCCACACAAACTTAATGAACATGCTACACAGTTCCTTAAAGAAGCGATTCGGCAGGGGAATAGGCAACATCTGTATCAGAAATAGTATACGTGGCAAGGTCACTATCTTGAGAATATTCATGCGACCCACCCAAGTAAATGTGTCCCTATCCCACGAGCTCAAGTCCTGGTTAATTTGTCTAAGCATAGGGACATAATTAGAGGGATACAGGTTAGCTAAGTTACTTGTTAGGCGAATACCTAGGTATTTTAGGGATGAAGACGCCCACGTAAAGGGGAAATTACCTTGCAAGGAAGCAATTAGACTCGATGGTATAGTAATGGGCAAGATCTCCAATTTGGAATAGTTTATTTGAAAATTAGATACCTGGCTATAGGAGGCCAGTTCCTCCATCAGGTTCGGCAATGAGACTATGGGGTCTACTACATGAAACAGAATATCTTCTGCATAAGCGGACAGTTTATGTTCTGTGTTTCCCACTCTGACCCCCCTAATGATTGGGTTTGCCCTTATTCTCCTGAGCAATGGTTCCAGGACCAGGGCGAACAGCAGGGGGGACAGAGGACAGCCCTGCCTCAAGCCGTACCGGATGGGGAATGCCAAAAGACAGCCCTCCATTGACCTTTACCTGCGCAGTCGGGGATGTGTAGAGCCCCATTATCCACCTCATCATGTGCAGGCCCAGCCCCATCTTCTCCAGGACCGCTCTGAGGAAGTCCCAGTCCACGCAATCGAACGCCTTCTCGGCGTCTGTAGAAAGAATCAGATACGGTGGCATCCGATCGCGTGTGCTGGCCCAGTGAATTAGTTGCAAAGCCCTATTAGAATTGTCCCATGCTTCTCTAGTAACAATAAAGCCTGTTTGGTCGGGATGGACAATGTCTATGAGCAGGTGTTGAAGTCTACATGCGATTATCTTAGCAAATATTTTTAGGTCTGTATTCAGTAGGGATATTGGGCGATAGCTCTGGGGGAGCGTATGGTCCTTACCTTCCTTCGGGAGGACGGATATATGGGCCCGCAAAGCTTCCGGGTGGAAATTTCCATCCGTGGCCAAGCCGTTGAAAAAGGATCACATGTAAGGTTGAAGCTGTTTAAAAAATTGTACATAATACGCCCTTGTCAGGCCATCAGGTCCTGGGCTCTTCTGAGCCGGGAGAGACAGTATCGTGGCCAGCAGTTCCGAGGACAAGACGGGAAGTTCTAAGTCCGCTTTTTGTTCAGGTGACAATGTATGATAGCCGGAGCTTGAAAGATATGCCGTTATGCGCTCTCGCTTCCGTGCTACCTCCGTTGGGGTGGCGTTTGCGTGTAAATTGTACAGTGTCGCATAGTAGTCACGGAAAAGCGATGCAATCGGGGTCATGTCTCCGTTAGGCAAACGTAGTTTGTGGATGTGCGTAGCTAATTGACGTTTGCTCAGTGCCCTTGCCAACATTCTCCCACATTTGGTTCCGTGCTCATAATATTTATGGGTTACGCAACGTAGTCGTTTATTTATACGTCTGTCTAGCATTTTGGAGAACAGTGCACGTAACTCAGTAAGGCGTGTGAGCATTGCTGAGTCCGCCGTCCGTTTGTGTAGTAACTCCGCCCTTTGTAATTCTGCAGGACCCTATCAAAATCAGCCTGCCTTTCCTTATTTATTTTGGAACCCCACATGATTAGGGCACCCCTAGCTACCGCTTTGTGGCATTCCCATACGGTACTCCCGTTTGTTTCCCCACTGCCGTTCTCTTCAAAGTAGTGGGTCAAGGTTTCCTCTATCCCCATCACCATCCTCGGGTCATCTAATAGGTTTTCGTTCAGCTTTCAGAGCCAAGCTCTGTTATGCCCGGCGGGCAAGATAACTGAGAGTGTGATCGGTGCATGATCGGATATGGTAATCTGCTCGATAGTAGAATCATCGAGCAGATCGAGGGAGCCTTGATCAATGAAGAGAAGGTCAATGCGGGTGTATACTCCATGCACACTGGAGTAATAGCTAAAATCTTTCTCGGAGGCATGTAGGGCGCACCAACAGTCTATCAAAGTGTGGGATTGTAGAGTTTTACGAAAGTGACGTAAAAAGGCGTACGAGTGTGTCGAGCGCCCCGTCGATGCATCTAAGGTAGGGTCAGGGCAGACATTAAAGTCTCCCCCAAGTATCAGGTGGCCTTCTTGAAAGCTAGTTAACTCTTCCAGGGTTTTGTCAATGAAAGTGAGTTGGTGCGTGTTAGGGGTGTACAGTGTGGCGAATGTGTACATATGTCCTGCTATCGTGCCCTTCAGGAACAAATATCTCCCTTGTGCGTCTACCTTATGGCCAGTGGGAACTAACGGACATGTCTTGTGGATTGCGATGGCAGTTCCTCTGGACTTGGGTCCAGGAGAGTTGTTCAGGAACCACTGGGGGAATACATGGGTGGGAAGTCTAGGGGCTGACGTTGCTGTAAAGTGTGTTTCCTGCAGAAACACCTCCTGCGCCCTCAGGCATTTGAATTCAAGCCATAATCTGTTGCGTTTGTGTGGAGAACAGAGACCTCTTACATTATATGATATTACCTTGATCGATGCCATGGTGCGGCTCTATGCATGAACCCAAGCGAATTTCAGGAGGGAACCAGGCCCCGTGCGAACAGCTGAAGAACCATGATCTTGAAAAAGAACAAAAAACCTTAGGTACGACAAAGTAAGGAGGGTGGAAGGGGTAAGGTAAGGTGAAAAACAAGTAAATGGTGAATATAAACAGCGGACAGTGGTGATAACCACCGACCACGGGTCCAGGAGCCCCCGAGACCCGAGTCAACTGCATGCCCCGGGGCAGCGCTCACCCCCCCCCCATAAAAAGGGGAAGCCCCTGCTCCGCAGCACGGTGCCCTGAGCGGTGCCTTTGCCTTTATAAGGATTTCCTAAGGGGGGAACGTGACTAAACATAAACTGCACAGGATAGTCAGCCCCTCACTGACCAATGATCTGAAGTTGTTCGGGGTAGTGTATACCATCAATATTCCTACTAATACTGTAACTATACTATAGGCCTTTGTCCTTATTTGATGTTTGGATGCAGTCTCTGGGGCTTATCTTCTATAGCCAAGAACCAGGCGTTAGTAACAAGGAACTGTAGCCCCAAAGGAGCATGACCGTCTATCGTGGTTTACATTTATAATGTTGTAGAACATTAAGCCTCTTGCAATAATGTATGCGGCCAACGAGCATTAAGCATCCCAGCCTCCCCCGGCCTCCGGGCGGGGGGAGATGTCACGATCAGCACGTCTTTTTCCTCTAGATCTTCTTTTGAGCCTAGCAGGAAGTCAGGTCTGAGCAGTCGGTATCTATGTCGGGCTTCTATGGCCACCCGCCAATCCGGGAAGTCCACTGGGTCTAGTCCCATCTGTGAAAGAAAATTGGGGAGGTCATCCTTGGTGCGCAGGGTAGCTGTCTTGCCATTACTTTCCGCTTGCAGGTTGAAGGGGAAACCCCACCGATAGGTGATGCCTGCAGTTTTCATCACTGCCAAGAGGGGGCGGACCGCCCTGCGTTGCATTAATGTGCGGCGCGACAAGTCCTGGTAGAAGGAGAGGTGCGCGCCATCAAAATCAAAAAAGGGGCGTTTGCGCATGCATTGCATTATTTGTTCTTTTACTGTATATTTTGCAATTTACAAATAATGTCCCGTGGGTTATCCAAATTTTGAGAAGGTGTCATTCCCTGGGCAGATGACTTGGAGATACTTCAATGCACGATCATGCCATAGTGATGTGATGCTACACCTACCACTAAGGCTTTATAATTCATTTAATCTCCCGTATCCCTGATCGCTTTTGTCTCGTTCACCATAAAGGTGTTATATGCCCCCTTCCCCCACTTTGGGGCACTAAGTGGGTGACTTCTTGCAAGTCCCTTGAAGCTGGCCGTTGCCGCGGGGGAGACCGGGACAGCCCATGGAAAATCCAGGACTGCTTATTCTTAACGCTCTGGTTGCAGAAACACTGCTCACACGCCAGTGACTGGCTGACAAAGTGGAACCTAAGGATCTGCAGTGTGGTTTCCTGTTGGAGGAAAGGAGTTTAACACAGAGGAAAAAGACCCCAGATAATCCAGGTGCATTACCCCCGTAGGGGTGTGGAATTGTGGTGAGTAGGGACCCAAGAGGGGGAGCACGTGTGGAAGTCACCTCGTTTAAATGAAAGGAGCACGGAAGTCACTTTATATGGATATTTTAAAACAGAATTCCTTATAGCCTTGTCTTATGCAACAAACATTGAAGACACTTTAAGAACCTTTTTTCACTTTTTTATTTTTTGTTTTAATCATACACTTTTTTGTTGTTTTTTTTGTCTTAATCGTACACTTTTTAAAGTTTCATATTTCTTATATTTTTATTTTTTATTCTATATTTTTATATTCACATATTTTTTATACATTCATTTTCTGGGAAGATTTTTTTGCACTTTGGTCAACCATTGTAAAAAGACTCACTGTCACTATGTTTTTTTCAGGGGAAGGACTAAGTATTTATTTTACGTTTGCACTTTGCACTTTGTTTTTTCACAAAATGATTTTTTACTCATATGTACACTTGAGACAAAAGAGGGGGATTTTTTTGCAGAAGATTTATTTATTAATTTATTTATATATATATATTCAATCTGTTATATTAACGCTTGGGACAGTGCCATTCCTTGGTATATCTTGATAACATTTATGTTCCTTCTGTGGCAGGTGTTGGAAGGCTGCAGTTCTACAAAGTACATATTGTGTTATCCAAAGCGCGGATATATAATAAATTCCATCTTGAAAAGGCGGTCTAAGGGCCCTGTGAGCCCTGTCTCTTTCGATGCGCATATCAGGGGTGCACCCAAGATTTCTTTAAAAATGCCCTGAAGTGTGGGGACAATGTCCTTAGCTGCAGTAGCTTCAGGGAGTCCTTTTATGCGTATGTTGGAACGGCGACTGCGATTTTCGTAGTCATCAAGTTGGTTTATCAGTGATTCAATCCTCTTATCTTGTGCAGTACATCTGTCTGCTAGGTGTGCAATGGATGGCAATGACTCCTCTACCCTCTGTTCTAAAGTCTCCAGTCTGGTGCCCAGATGATTGGTGTCTGCTTTAAGTTGCGCAATGTCCTGTTGTAGGGCTTTCTCTACCCTGCTAGCAAATCTTTCCAAGTCCTCTTTAGTGGGGAGAGCCCAAATGTGCTTCCTGAGGCCCTGGTCTTGCTGCAGATCAAAAAAATCTGACCCCAGGTCCAGCGAGGCACTGGACCCCGGGGAAGCAGGGAGAGCCATGTTGCTTGCCAGCTTAGGTGAAGCTATTGGCGACGCTTCCAGCTGTGAGGCAGGGTGCTCTGCCAGAGATACAGTCTCTGTGCACTTTTTGTTCTGGTTCGGTGTCATCTTGGGCCCATCCCCCTGCTGCTCCCCTGAGCCAAAGTAGTTGTTAATGGGACCTTGACTCAATTTTGTAGAGGTCCGCGGTTGTGACTGTGCCCTGCGGCGCTGGGACATCTCTTCTGGGATAGTAAGGTAGCTGTGTCCCCAGAATGTTGGTATTACTGGCAGTCAGTGAGGGGCAGGAGCGGCATGCTTCAGACTCTCATTTCCGGTTGGGCCCCTCCAGGGCCAGAGCGGCCTGAAAGTTGTGGCCGAGCCAAAACGGGAGTGGGTATTATGTAGTGTGTCAAAGCTTCTTACCCGCGTCCCTTCTGTTTGCTGTCATCGGGTGGGTTGCCGTCTACTGTGGGACCACGCCGGACGTGTTACTCCGCTCCGAGGGGGGGTCAGCAGGGCTGCTCCTTCATGGTATATGGCCCCCTGATGTTCTGCCGGGTCCCCTTTGGGCCGATTGTGAGCCAGAGGCTCCGTGAGCTGTGTGGCCTATGCTGGCGCTGGTAGGCCTCAGAAGCCGCGGCCTCGATTTCGGCCCGCCGCTGACCGCCACCACCGATTCGTGCCAGAAAGGGATCTATCGGCAGTTAGGAGGACAGGGAGACAGATGGCAGCTGGGATGTCTCTCACCCGTGTCTCCGGCGTCCGGATTCCTCCAGATGGTGCGGGTCAGTCCAGAGCTTGCTCAAAACACGTCTTAGCGCGTCCACGTCCAGGCCATGCCCCCTGTTGTTGATTTTCCTTTTAATGGGAAATGGCCCTATGTATCTTTGCCCCAGTTTTTTAGAGGGGCAGGAAAGTCTCTTGTGGACAACCAGACCCGCTGACCAACTTGTAGTTCCAGTTCTCCCTGTCTCCCCTTATCAAAATTTCTCTTGCTGATGGCCTTAGTTTGGGAGAAAGTTTCCTGAAGGAGCTTGTGTTTTTTCTCCAGAAACTGCGTAATGTCCAGAACAGCAGGCACGGTGCTTTCCATAACCAAATCGGGGAGGAAGGTAGGATGGTAGCCGAGGTTTGCGAACTCGGCTACCAGTAGAAGAGAGACCCAGTCATCCTGAGAGTAAGAGGAATAGCACCGCAGATATTGTTCAAGGGTCTGGTTGGTCCTCTCCATTTAACCATTGGACTGTGGATGATAGGCCGAGGAGATGGTCAACTCGATTCCCAAAGTGGCACACTGAGCTCTCCAGAAACGGGATGTGAATTGCACCGCTCGGTCCGATACTATTTTAGCAGGAATCCCGTGTAAGCGGACCACCTCCCTTAAGATTTCCGCAGTTTCGGCTGCTGAAGGAGTGCCTTTCATAGGTACGAAGTGGGCCATCTTTGTGAGATGGTCCACGACCACCAAAATTGTGTTGAATCCTGCAGATGGTGGCAACTCGACTATGAAATCCATTGAAATCTGGGACCATGGTCATTCCGGTATGGGCAATAGATTGAGCAGACTCCAAACTTTGGATTTCTCTGTTTTGTTTCTGGCACATACAGGGCAAGCATTTACATAGTCCTGGCAATCTTCCTTTAGCCGGGGCCACCAGAAGGAGCGGGAGAGTAACTATGTTGTTTTGCGACCACCAAAGTGCCCAGCCATCTTAATATCATGGCAGAGTCTGAGGGTTGCTGAGCGTAGTTCCTGTGGGATGTATAATCGGTTGTCATACCACCACAGCCCATCTTTTAGCGTGTAATAATAATGTAGGAATGGCGCTGTCTAAAAGTGAGTAAAAAATAAATATATATATATATAACTGCTAATAAATATGGGATACTGACCCTAAAAGTACTGGAATAACAAATATCATGAAAGTATGTCAAATAATTGATAATAAATAGTGTCCGTAAAAATCCGCAAATGTCCGTAAAAGTCCGTAATAATAAATCAATTTAAAAACATCTAAAACATTAATAAAATTGGTCCAACTAGAGAAGATGATGAGATAGTGGCTTGGGAGATATTGTAGAATAGAAAGGAGAAATATAAACTCATATGTGAAGTATGCCCGTAAAAATCAGTAAAAATCCATAAAAAACCAAAATGATGGTAATAGGTAAACACATATGTCTTTTGAAATACTGATAACAAAATAACTTACTAAGGAGCTTGCAGTAATCATACAGTAAAAACCAATATGTTAACTGGCAGAGTAATCTGCCTATCAGTATAAAGTCCGTGAGAATATAAAAGTACAGTGATCCGATTGAGCTCCAGGTAATCAATGCAATGCCGGAGAGAATGGTCCTTCTTCTCTACAAAGAAGATGCCGGCTCCTGCTGGTGAGGTGGATGGTCTGATGAAGCCTTTCTCTAGATTTTCATCCAGGTACGCCTTGAGAGCGACCAATTCTACCTCAGACAGGGGAAAGATCTGACTGAACAGGACTTCAGCTCCCGATAGGAGGTTGATCTGACAATAGTAGGGCCTGTGTGGTGGGTGGACGTCAGCCCCCTTTTTACTAAAGACATCTAAGAACTCACGGTAAGGTGTAGGGATGGCCAGGCGGGATTCCTGGTCGACATCAGTGTCCAGACAGAGCACGGATGGAGGGTTTTCCGGAGGCTGTGGCAGACAGTGGTAGAGACAGTAGGGAGAGGAGAAGCTCACTTCGCCAGTTGCCCAGTTAATCTGGGGATTATGGGTCCAGAGCCATGGGAGGCCTAGGATGACTAGGAATAGTGGGGACGCAATGGCGTCCAGTAATAAATATTCTGAGTGTCCTTCCTTGGCCTTGGTGAACACAGGGGCGGTTTCCAGGGTAACCGTGCCATATTTAATAGTTGACCCATCGGCAAGCCGGACGACTATGGGATGTTTCTTGGGTCGGAGAGGTACCTGGTGATGCGCTGCAAAAGAGATGTCAACAAAGCAGCTGCATACACCAGAGTCAAGGATGGCCTGCACCGGGATAGTCCCGCCGGGAAGCTGCAGAAAAACAGGTGAGCTTTATCAGTCCCTCAGGGTTAATGGAGGTGCACTTGCCGGCCTTGGCAGGACAGATCCTCACCAGGTGCCTCCACAGTACAGGCACAGGTTCTGGGACATGCATCTCTGATGTTCTTCAGGCGTTAAAGACGGGCGAAGCTTTATCGCAGGCATTCTGCCGGGCAGAAACTTGTCCGATTCCCTTCAAGGATGTCTGACAACTTCCGCCTCTATTATGCCTCTTGTGTAAGCCGATGGAGTTATCACCCCCCAATCTGGTTAAGCTTTATTAAGTAGCTTGTAGTGGGGGCCATTTGGTACCCATAAATACAATTGCCTTAAATACTATTTGTATACGGTCAGATAAAATTATCTGCTGCTGTATCCTTTATTACAACTGTATGTATCTTGGTTGCCTTATCTGGTTGTTTTTTTTTTCTCTGTATCAACCTGTGAAAATTAATAAAAAATTATGAATAAAAAAAAAAAAGAATTAAGAAAGACAGGCGAAGGAGCCTGATCTGCATGAGTTCCTGGTGGTCTGCTGGAACGGAGGAGGCAGCTGGACCAGGAGCTGGATAGCTAGGGACATTGGGCATTATCCAGGTTAGATGTGCAGGCCCTGCGGATCTCTCGGCTCTGTGTTCCCGCAGACGGCGATCGATCTGGATGGCCAGATTGATCAAGGCATCTAGGGTATGTGGGACCCTGACGCGGGCCAGCTCATCTTTGAGCGGCTCCGAGAGACCCAGCCAGAATTGATAGCAGAGGGCCGCATCATTCCAGGCGGTGTTTGTTCTCCAGCGCCGGAACTCGGACACATACTCCTCCGCCGGACGGCGGCCTTGCTGCAGAGTGTGGAGGGCTGCCTCCACCGTGGCTGCCTGCTGGGGATCCTCGTATAATTGAGCCATGGCCTGGAAGAACCAGTCCAGGCTGGTGGTCTCTGGGGCTTTCTGCTCCAGGAGGCGGTGTGCCCAGGCTTGTGGCTCCTCTAGGAGAAGGGAGATCACAAATCCCATTTTAGTGGCTTCCAGTGAGAAGGTCCGGAGCTGGAGGGCAAAGTACAGTTCACAGGAGGAGTCTCCTGAGAACCACTCTGGCATGGACACCTTGGGTCAATTTGCTAAAGCCAAAATGGTGCGTGAAGCAGACTGGCCGGGCCTGGCTGGTGCTGGCATGGAAAGCTACTGTACTCTTCCTTCCAGGTGGTTGTAGCCCTCCTGTAAGTTCTTTACAGCTTGGGTAAGTCCCGCAAGGTGTGCGCACAGCTCGTCCATAGGAGAGGTCCCCTGCGCAGACTCTGACGTGGCTGTCCGTTGCTGTCACGTACCTGGTGGATGAGTCTGGCTTATGCAGGGGATCACCTCTCTTGCGGCCCTGGTTCGAGAACCCCTGGTAGTGCAGACAGGGAGTTCAAGAGCAAAAGGGGGCACGAGGGTTGGACTGGGTCAATTGGTGGTATGTAAAGGTCCACTGGAGCCCGTGCTAAGCAGAAGAGTGGTGGTGCAATCCGGGTCGATAACAGCCTGGCGATGTGGTGCAGATGGAGCAGGCAGGCGGGTAGTGCAAGCAAGGTCGGCAATGTGCGGGCTGCAGAGGTACACAAGGATAAGGCAAAAGAGTAGTCATAGACAGGCCGGGGGTCAGGACAGGCAGAAAGCAACAAAGTAAAGCCGCGGTCACAGGTACAGGAAGGTCTCTCAGAGTAAGCACGGGGGTCACAGATCACAGGAATGCTGTAGCACGGACAGCACTTGCTTCCTGGTGCTGTCAGCTTAAATGGCCGATAATGGGCACAGGTGCGTGCACACGCGCATAGGACACTACGTGCACCTGCGCATAGGAAAACCAATGGCCCGGGATGGTTCCTTACAAAAACAACTGGGTACTGGCAATACCTGTGTACTGACAATAACTGTATACTGGCAATACCTGTGTACTGGCAAGCGCCGAAATGAAACAACGAAAGACGGACAGGACTGGGGGCCGGACAGATACTGATGAGAAAACGGAATAGGAACAC
>BLSH010354177.1:871754-892628 GCA_018402905.1 Glandirana rugosa | reverse complement strand
AGTCTGCACATTGGGGGGTTACCTCTAAGGCTTTATATATGTGTGAACTTCTTGCAGTTTTAATATTTTACAAATAAAAAGCTTTAAGGATTTTACACTATGGTGCGATTTTCTTATATTTTATCCTATGTGTGGAGACCCGTCTGAGTGGAGGTTGAGATCAGCTGGTGCATATATAGAAGCACAACACGTGAGTTCTGCTAGTGCATGAGAGTGCCTAGCACACATCTTTTGGTAAGGATCTGTCCTGAGGGACGCTCTTTGATGGTCACGTGGTGTTCGGTGATGGACTTTGAAATATAGACCTCCATATATATATATCTCTTGGGACTCTGCAGACTGGGACACCCTGTTTTCATGACCTTTGTATATAGAAACGGACTTGTTAACATCTTCATATTCTCTACTTTAGCGCTACTGGTTGGCTTGCTGACTATGTGATTTTGCTGTGGATATGTAGTATATTTGATTTTAAAGTATTTAATGTGATTATTCATCAATGCTATGCTTTATTTTAAGAAATTGATCAGTTTTTCTCTATTATTTGGTGACACCATGGTTGGGTGAGTGGTTTTCCAGCGATGTTGTCACGCTTGCCGTGCTCCTATAGACTGGACGATAGTAGGTCCGCTCTATGTGAGAGAATACGGTAATTTAAACAAGAATTAGGGTTTGCGAGTGGTAACACATTTGCATATCCTCTTCTACATTAGGGAGGTTGCTTAGCCGTACAGCCTATCCCATGAATAAGTCGGTATGCCGAAACATGTCGGGGTGTGACTGTATGGCAACCAGCTGATGTGATTGATGTCTGAGGGAGATGCCGGGACTGCAGACGGCATGTGGTGAGATCATCCTGGCTTTTAGCCGCTCCTAAGCCAAGCATCTTGTTGCTATATGTGTGAAGTGATTTTATTCTGTGTAAGTGTGATGGCATAAGGATTATATAATAATACATGCATTTTAGTTACCGAAAATGTTGCACTAGTGGAGGCTTCTTTCTTTCTCTTCCCTGCATGCACATGTAATGCTGTGAATGGGATGCTTTGAGAAATATCAAGCTTGATTCCACAATGCTGCTTTTGCCATTGGTATATTGACTGGTGAGTGCAATTCCTATGGGGAGCGGTACTTCATTGCACATTGTGGGTGCTGTGTGACTTTCCTCCATCACTCTACAAGAGGACTACTCTCTTCATGACTACAATCTTTGGGACTTTTCTCATGGACTATTTTTTATGAAACAATGCTTAGAATTTTGCTTAAAAAGTGTGTTTTAAAGCGCTGCTCTGCCACCTGTTTACTTTGTCCCATATTAATAAGCGGTAACATCTTTATGGACCCTATTTGTGCACTGGTGAGCAGTCATGTTGGAACAGGAAGGGACCATCCCCAAACTGTTCCCACAAAGTTGGGGGCATGAAATTGTCCAAAATGTCTTGGTATGTTGACGCTTTAAGAATTCCCTTCACTGGAACTAAGGGGCCATGCCCAACCCCTGAAAAACAACCCCACACCATAATCCCCTCTCCACCAAATGATCTGGACCAGTGCACAAAGCAAGGTCCATTAAGACATGAATGAGCAAGTTTAAGGTGGAGGAACTCGACTGGCCTGCACAGTCCTGACCTCAACTCGATAGAACACCTTTGGGATGAATTAGAGTGGAAACTGCAAGCCAGGCTTTCTCATACACATCAGTCTGGCCTCACAAATGCGTTTCTGGAAGAATGGTCAAACATTTCCATAGACACACTGCTAAACCTTGTGGACAGCCTTCCCAGAAGAGTTGAAGCTATTATAGCTGCAAAGGATGAGCTAACTCAATATTGAACCCTACGGACTAAGACTGGGATGCCATTATAGTTCATGTGTGTGTAAAGGCTGGCATCCCAATCTAGATTATTTTGTAAAGGGCCTACATGCTCAGACCTGACCTTTTTGCTTTTAAGATATTTGAAGAGTTTTTGGGGGTTTGTCCTACTACTTTTTGCAATTTGTCCTTCGTTTTGAATTTTTGCTTCCTTGATTTACTTTTTACATATTCTGTTATAATATTGGTAACATTTACACAATGATAGTGTTCCTTCATGTTTATATATTTTTAAAAGCTCTTTTCTTATTATTTATAGCTTTTTGAACTTTGGCTGTGAGCCACATAGGTTTTATTTTTAGCCTTTTAAATGTATTGCCCATGGGAATATATTTTGCAGTGAGTTCACATACAGTCTTTTTGAAGAGTTCCCATTTCTGTTCTGTGTTCATCTATGCCAATATTCCCTCCATGTTTAAGTCTTGGAGAGCAGCCCTCATCCTTGAAAAATGTGCTCTCTTAGGCCTCATGCACACTGGACGTTATAAAAACATCAGTAGCATTAGCTGTAGAATGCTGTAGCTGTAGAAAGAGTTTTGCGGCGTTTTTGCAGTAGCTGTTTTCAGCATTTTTTAGCTTTTTTAGCAAATCTATACTCCCAAAAAAGCATATAGCTCATTAATGCTGATAAAGGACGAATAGCTGTATTTCTCAGCATTTTTTTTATCTCTCTTTTATCAGAGTTAGAGCGTTTTTACAGCTGAAAAATCCTCTTAAAACCCACTGGTTCTTGGTTTTTTTTCCAGCCAGAAAACACCCCTGCCAAAAAATGCTGATAACAGCCTATGTGTACATGGACTCATAGGATAACATACTAGGGAGTTTACTTGCTGCAGAAAAAAAACACCTGAAGCCAAAAACAACATTTGTAAAAATGTCCAGTGTGCATGAGGCCTTAAAGTTAAGAACAAATAGAATGACAGAAGACCGAACACTAAGTATTCAGCGAAATCAACGATCAGTACAAATAAAAGGTTACATTTACATGGTGCTTCAATAGGGTATAACATTCATATCTTAACAGAACGACCAGTCATGTGGAAGTGAGTTACCTGATGGCAGAGTTGAGGGGTCATAGCCCCACTCCAAAGGGGGCCCACCCGTGCTCACCCTCCACCCCCGTGTCATCAGCATTTTTGGCACTACAGAGCGGCGGAAATGGGCCCGGGTGCACCTCCCCTCCCCCATCTCAAAAGGGGGCTTCCATATTATTGTCAGGTGCGGTCGGATGGCCTGCACGTTTGTGCTTAAATAGGGTTATACCAGGTGTTGGGGTGACTGGGATAGTGGTCTACCAACCCAACTGTACCAGTTGACTCTGCAACCTGTGCATAATTGTATCAAAGTAAAGAAAGAAAGAGAAAAGAAAAGACAAAAAGAAAAAAATAACAAGAAGAAACAGGAGTAACATCACCAGCAGACATCAAAACTGATTGCTGTTAGACGCAGAGAGCGATATATGGGGGGAGGGGGTGGGGTTGAGCCAAGGGGGTTCAGGGGGGGCACGGTTGGGGTGGTAGCTCAAACTTAACATGCTATGCTCTAATCGGTCATGGGGATCTCTTGTGCATAATATTGCCAACCAGCCCATATATCTTTAAATCTATCATGTTGATCTTTGGCCTGATGTATCCATCGTCCTGCCTCCATTATAGTGTCCATCTCCCTTTTCCATTCCTGTAGGGTCGGGCATTTGGCTTGCTTCCAATATCTAGGTATCAGTGCCTTAGCGGCATTGAGCAGGTGAGGTATTACACTGCGTTTATATAGTTTAGCGGAGGACGGCATACCGTGGAACAAGAAATGCAATGGGGAGCACTCTATACTCCGGAGAGTCAGTTTCTTGATCCACGGGGCAATATCCTCCCAGAATCCCCTAATCTTCAGACAAGTCCACCAAATGTGGAGGAAGTAACCCAGCTGGGAACACCCTCTCCAGCAGCTCACGTCGGTGTTCGGGAACATTTGGGCCAACCTAGCCGGGGTCCTATACCACCTGGATAAGAACTTGTATGATGTTTCTTGGGTATGTGAGGAGACAGAGGAAGAGTGGGTGAATTTAATCATGCGCTGTATCTGGGGGGGTTGTAAACTCTATCCCCAACTCCGCTCCCATTCCCTAATGTAGTATGGAATCCCCGTGGCCTGGGAGCCTAGCACTAGTCGGTACATTTGTGACAACAGGTGTTTAGGTTCAGGAAGATTATCACAGAGGGATTCAAAGTCTGGAAGGGAACGGTAGGGCCTTAAAACTGGCTCCAACGTTCTGAAAAAACTGTCCAACTGTCTGTGTCTCCAGGCTGCTAATGGTATGCTCCCCAGCTGTGACCGTAAGGAAGCCAGGGGCAGTAACTTTCCCTCCGGAGCAAACTGTGAACAAGGTGTCCCCCCTCCCAAGCCCCAGGCTCTGAAGATACCCCTCTATTAGCCGGGTGTGAACCCCACCAGTGGCGTGAGAGGAGAGGTCGGGGGTGTGTGCAGGCCCTCCCTGTTCAGTCTGTCCCAGGTGGTCAGGGTAGCCAAAGTTAAGGGGGAAGACCAGTCCGACAGTCCCCTAAAGGGCCGGGAGATCCAGGGGGCACCTGCTAAGTTTCTACCAGTCATGGGCTTCTCCAGATTAACCCAGATTTTAGTCCTCCCATCATGGTGCCAATTTAGTATCCACACTGCCGGGCGTGAACCCCGCCAGTGGCGCGAGAGGAGAGGTCGGGGGTGCGTACAGGCCCTCCCTGTTCAGTCTGTCCCAGGTGGTCAGGGTAGCTAAAGTTAAGGGGGAAGACCAGTCCGACAGTTCCCTAAAGGGCCGGGGGATCCAGGGGGCACCTGCTAAGTTTCTACCAGTCATGGACTTCTCCAGATTTACCCAGATTTTAGTCCTCCCATCATGGTGCCAATTTAGTATCCTCACTAATGACATAGCCTTGTAGTACAAGGCCACATCGGGCAGACCGACTCCACCACACGGCTTAGTCCTCCTCAGGAGGTCGTAAGCCAATCGGGGGTATTTATTTTGCCATACAAATTTCAGGAAGCATCTACGTAATTTCTGAAAAAAGACCCATGGAAGGGAGATAGGCACTTTGTATAGAAATAGAAGATAAATAATGCGTGGTAAGATGGTCATTTTAAGGGAGCTAATCTGCCCGAACCACGTTAGTGGCCGATCTTTCCATGCGTGGAGGTCTTTTTCAATCGAGGTCAGTAGTTTACCGTAATTAAGATCATAAACCATGGCCTGATCAGGGGAGATGTGTGTGCCCAAGTAGGGGAGGAAATCTCGGCACCGCCTAAAGGGGAAGGCCTGTTGTAGGGAGCTAGCCATGGATGGGGGGACATTAATAAGTAATAGTTTGGACTTGTCAAAGTTAATTTTAAGTTAATTTTAAAGTTCGACAGGAGTCCGAAGTCTGGCACCTCCAACATCAAGACTGGGAGAGTAGTTTGGGGGTTGGAAAGGAAAAACAGCAAGTCTTCCACATAAGCGGACACCTACTAATACTAATCCCCATGATGTCTGGGCTACTCCTAACCCTGCACAAAAAGGGCTCCAGCACTAAGGTGAACAGAAGCGGTGATAGCGGACACCCCTGCCTCATCCTGTTATGGATAGGCAGGGGGTCCGACAGCACCCCCTTCACCTTTACCCTCGCGGAGTTGTTAGCATACAGGGATCCCACCCAGCCCAACATGCGGTCTCCGAGCCCCAGCTCCCACAATAAAGCCATCAGATAGGACCAATGAACCCTATCAAAGGCTTTCTAGGCTCCATCCAGATAACCAGGTATGGACGCCGAGATCAACCATGCTTCACCCAGTGTAAAATGTGGAGAGCTCTGATGGTATTGTCCCGGGCCTCTCGACCTACCATGAAGCCGGCCTGGACCAAAGCCATCACATGATTCTGCAGGCGAAGAGCAAGGAGCTTGGCCAGAAGTTTAATATCGGAATTTAGCAGGGAGATGGCCCAATAGCTGGGGCAAAGCTGAGGGTCTTTCCCCTGTTTGGGTATCACAGTTACATGGGCCAGTAGGGCTTTGGAGGGCAGGGGACACGAGGTGCTGAGAGAGTTAAAGTAACCGCACATGGGGGTCTCAAGCAGGGAAACTTTTATAATAGGCATTGGTAAAGCCGTCCGGCCCTGGACTCCTTCCCGGCGTAAGGGCTGCAACAGCCACACCAAGTTCTTCCACCGTGAAGGGTCGTTCCAGGTCTTCCAGCACTTGGGAGGGCAGAGGAGGCAGCCCAGAATCCTTCAGGTAGGTCTGTATGGCTTGATCAATTGGTAAATGTCCTGCAGCAGTCTGTGGTGGGGGGAGGTTATACAACGTTTCGTAATAACAGCGGAATTCAGCCGCAATGTCGTGGGAGTCTACCAGTCTTTTAACTTGGGTCGTTAAACTGTGGACATGTCGAAGTGCCTGCTGTTTTTTCAGTTGTCTCGCCAGCAGTCGCCCGCACTTGTTCCCGTGTTCATAAAAGTGATGTGCGTAAAAGCGCATTTTATCTTTTGCCCTGCAATCCAAGCAAAGGGAGAGCTCTGTAGGCCAGACAGGCGACAGGCATCCTCTGAGGAGAGGGAGGCCTTATGTTTCGCTTCCAGATTGTGGATACGGTCTAACAGTCATATTACTTCCTTTTGTTTATCCCTCTTGACACGAGCTCCCTGGGAGATCAATTGTCCTCAGATAACAGCTTTACCCTCCCATACTGCTTGCGGGGACACTTCCCCTGGCTGGTTGTATTCAAAATAGGTCAGGGCGCGCACCACTGCCTCCCGAGCATTCGGGCCGTCCAAGAGGGCCTCATTCAGATGCCAAGTCCGACGGCCCCGGTGGATGTCGCCCCGACGCAGATGTAAAAAAATCGGCGCATGGTCCAAAATGGTTATGCTCCCTATCGAAGCATCGGTAACCAAGCTGAGATGAAATTGATCAACGAAAAACATGTCGGGGGTCTTGGAGTAGTAACTATAAACCCTGTTTGCAGGGCACCTCGTACACCAGGCGTCCACCAGGTGCAGGGATTTCAGCGACCGCCAAATATGTCGAAGGGCAGTGTGTGAGAACGCCGATCTCCCCGACGAGGTGCCCAGTTCAGGATTCATGGTGAGATTAAAATCTCCACCCAGCACGAGAACTCCCTCCGTAAGCTTCCCAAGCTTCCTAAGGAAGGAGGAGACAAAGTGGGCCGTACGTGAGTTGGGGGCATACACATTGGCAAACGTGTATACCCGCCCCTCAATTGTGCCCTTGATGACCAGGAATCGGCCCTCCGGGTCAAGCAGGCTAGATGTTAGGGAGAAGGAGCAGCATTTCCTGATGGCAATTGAGACCCCCCTGGCCTTGGGGACCGGGGACAGACAGTGAAACCATTGGCTGAAGGTGGTCAGAGGAAAACGGGGAGTCGACCTGACAGTGAAGTGCTTCTCCTGGAGATAAAGAATCTCAGGAGCCCAGTGACGCAGTTCCTGCCAAAGTCTCCCCCTCTTAGACGGGCTACCCAATCCCCTAACATTATAGGATAACAATTTCAAAGAGTTAGGCATAGTGGCAATATAAATTCACATTTAGCAACAATAACATGAATGCACACCCCTTTGAACAAGCCCCACCACCCCATGAAGTTTAAGCTTGACATAACCCGCATTGTACCCACCCCCCTCTCTGCTGTTAACAGCGGGGAAAACCATCTCACGGTTGCAAGAGTGTACTCCTGGTGAAAAAACAAAAAATAAATAACCAGATAAAAAATGAAGAAGATAAAACATAACTTAACACAAGTGTCTTGCCGCCCCACTAGAAGTGGGACCAGCCTAACGGCGGAGGGATTGCCCATGGAGGGAAGCGGGTCCCTACAGGGGCAAGCCCCAGCTGAACTGCAAATCTGCAGTTTACCACACCCCATGATTGGGGCTTCACCTACTGGGGGGTGAGTGACTATCCACACGGAGAGCTCCGTTAATACCACCCAGCTAAACATTAACATGTGATAGCAATAGTCTTGCAACAGTGGAGTCAGAAACCAACTCAGATAAAAAGCTTCCAGTCCTGCACCGGCATAGTACAAGACCCGAGGGTCTTGGGAGAGGTCAATGTCCCTCCGGGTAGACCGCAGCAGGAGTCAGGATATCAAAAAAAGGGGGACTCGTTAGGGTCTTAGAAGATAGGCTTACCTTCCAACTCGGGGCAGCCCCATGAGGGGCCAGAAAATTTCATCTGTTGCAGGACCGTCATATCCAGGCACATAAGGGGGAAACAGCAGGTAGGGGGATCTAAAACAAACTGGGACGGAAAGGCACGAGCCAGAGACTTACAGAGGCTAGGAGATTTCTCTGCTGCGATTGCACCTATGCTGCCGATTCCTCCGGTGGGAGGAGGCCGCAGCTGGGCGCCATCGATCCGGGCGCTGAGGCAGGGGGGTAGGACAAAGCAGCAGCCAGTCCGGGAAGTTCATAGCTGGAAGGTCCAAAGTTTCCAGGAAGGACGGTAGGTCATGCCTGGTGTGGAGAGACCCTGTCATTCCTTGCCGCCGTTAGGCAAAACAGAAATCCCCATCGATAGGTTACTCCAGCTGCGTGGAGGGCCTCCAACACAGGTCTCACCGATCTGCGCTGCATCAAGGTACGTCTGGACAAGTCCGGATACAATGCAATGGTAGCACCATCAAAGTCAATCGATGGAGTGCTCCGTGCAGCCCTCAGGATGGCTTCTTTCAAGGGGTATCTGAGGAGCTTACAGATAACATCCCTCGGCTTGTCAGTGTCTTGGGGAGTAGACAGGAGGGCATGGTGGACTCTCTTGATTTCTATGTCGGCCGGGGCATTATCACCCAGAATTTGGTGGAAGAGGCCGACCACAGAGGGGAGCAGGTCATTTGAGCGCTTGGCCTCTGATCCAATAGTTGTTTTATGGCCTCGCTGTGCTGATGGGAAGTGTCCTTAACTGTGGATAGGGTGTGTAGTATCTCATCCTTGCCAGTCTCTAGGGCCTCCACCCTATGCCCCAATGCCACTGTCTCCTCTCTAAGCCCATCCACTGCCTGCTTGAAGGAGAGCTCCACCACCACAATAAGCTACTGGATGTCGGCCTTGGTGGGGAGGGCTTTGATGTGTGCTTTGAAGTCCCAGTCCCTCTCCAGCCCCTCTAACTCTGAGACGTGAGAGGCCTGGACTATGGAGTGTGAGGATGTAGTCAGGCTAGTGCTCCTCACCTGCGGTGTAGCAGAGGGTCCTGGGGAATCGCCACTCAATGGCCAGGGAGATGGAGGCAACTGTGGAGCTGCAGTCCTGTCCGTCGCCATCTTGGACGTGGCCCTTGTGCTCGGCGTCTGCGGGGCAAAGAAGGAGCGGAGCCCTCCGTCCACTTTGCGGCTGTCACTAGGCAGCTGAGATGCGGTGCTGCATCGGGTAGGCATTGGGAGGTGCCATGGATGAAGCTGCTCTGGGTCTCCACTGATTTCTGCCCCGGGTCGGACGGAGCTCAGAGTCCTTGCATCCCCACACTATGGTGGTCAGGCCACGCCCCCCCCTCCAATGATTACTTTTGAAGTACACAGACCCATATGCAGTTCCACCCATAATGCTTCAGACTCCTCATACTCTTCATCAACTAGGTCCTTTTTCACATTCGCTTTGAGATCACTTTCACACGGAGACTGACACCACCACCCCTCCATTTTACCCAGTCTTTCTGAAAGAGAGGATAGCCAAAAATATTAATAGCCCAGTCATGTGAAGAATGAAGCCAAGTAGTACCAATTAAATCATAGTTCTCTTCATGCACCAAAGCTTACAACTCACCTTGGCAGACTTCTGGCATTAATGAACAAAATCTTTAATTCATTGTCACATTTTGCAAACTTATTTGCATATTATTTTATTTTAGTACAAATAGTGCCATTTCCAATGGTTGTTTGACCTTTATATCACCTGCCATAGCCCTCCCCTCATTGTTTCCCATTTCACCCACCAATAGGGACTTACCCCTGTCTACCCCATTATAATCTAATTCACCCTCCCCCTCAATCCTAGTTTAAATACTCCTCCAGCCCTCCCATTAACCTCTCCCCCAGCACAACAGACCCCCTTCCATTTAGGGGCAAACCATCTTTAGCATATAGATTTTACCCCATTGAAACATCAGCCCAGTGCTCTGGAAACCCATATTCCTTCTTTTTCTGTGAGCCCCTACAACTCCCTCTAACTGCAGTAACCCACCTTCCTACCTGATATACCTGACTTACCCCTCCTCTCTCCCTATCAACCCTACTAACCACCTGCTCAGTGAGACCCCTTTCGAGGTTTTCAGTTCTGCCCAGTGTTGCAATTTGCTACTCCAGATCTCTAATGTGAGCTTCCAGAAGGCCACCCCATGTCCACAGGCAAAGGTGGACTTGGTCAGGGCACCATCTTCTCTGTTTAGTGATGTTGCCCGTGCTATCCAGCCACAGGATGCAGAGGAGGTGGTGGACTGGCTTACTAAACTATCCACTTACTCCTCATCCTCTATCACTCAAGCAGAAACTAGTGCACAGTCCACCGCACCTGCCAGAGTGGCTTATTCTGCCTCCTTGTCCACAGCTACTCCCGCCATAGCCTCAGCATCATGCATGGAGTAATCAGCTGAGTTATTTGAACACAGTGTCAGCTACTTGCTCCTTGACGGTGCACAGGCATTATTTGATTCTGATGTTGGTTCTGAGGTTGAGGAAGGTAGGAATATGAGCCTACAGAGAGGGGAGAACACTTATAAACAACAAATTGGCAGTCATGTTCCCCCAACTGCAGCGCATTGTCAAGTTGGCTCCAGTGATGATGAGAATGGAGGGGATGATGATGATGAGGTCACTGACATGACTTGGGTGCCAGATAGAGCAGAGGAGGAATGTGAGGGGGAGGCTCAACCCCAATGGGGCAGGATGTCATCTAGAGGCAGCCATCATGGAAGAGTAGAGAGCAGCCACCCTATTCCATCAGATTGTGGAGACGTTATATCCCAACCCAATTTCCACAGTTCAGCTGTCTGGGCCTTTTATAGCACATGTGCAGCCGATTGCACTGTTGTAATTTGTAAACTTTGCAAACTTTGCCTCAAGCAGATCAGGCAAATCAAGCTTCTGGCTTGACAACTCCTACCTTTCCGTCTGGTGGATTCTGCCCCCTTCCTTGAATTTGCAGAATGTGCTGCACCACAATGGCAGGTTCCCAGTTGCTATTCCTTTGCACATAAGACCATTCCAGCTCTGTACCATCACGTGGAAGGCAATGTTGTGGCATTGTTGGGCAAGACAGTCAGCAAAATTAAGAAAAGGTATACAATGAATGTAATGCAAAGGTATACATTTACAACATTCATATGAAACACTTAAAACAAAAAAGTGAAGGGCTATCCCCATAGGGGGAGGGGAAAAAACACACACAAAACCTAAACACATAAAACGTCCAATACAGTTACAAAAACAGCATGTGTGTACAGAGCAAAAGTCACATCTGCCCAGGCTGCGTGGAGGTATAGAGGTAACATACAATTGTAAGAAGTGGGCCAATCCACTCAATCCTATATCAGAATCAGAAAATGTATTGTCATTTTACAATAACAATCATAAAATGAAACAGAGTTGTAGCTCCCTCACAGTAAAAAAGGAATTCCACGCCCAGCATAAAAACACTTAACCAAAAACAGCATACATACCGTAATAAATACATACTGTAACTTCCAATTCATTCATTCCAGAAGACCTCTAGCATTCAAGAGCCACACAGATCAAGGAAACTTGATCCGATTCCGCAACCTGGTAGTATGAGAGCCAATACCGCCTACCAGATGGACGCAAAGTATACAGAGCATTACTAGGATGTGAAGTATCTTCTAATACATTAATCACTCTCCGGAGACACCTCCCCTCCTCCAGTTCATCAATACACGGTAGACTAATTCCTGCAATAATCTTCTGTGCAGTTTTTGTCATTTCTGTCATAGATTATGCATGACCCTTGCCACAAAGAAATGTGATACGTTAGCACACTTTCAATGGCAGCTTTATACAGTAGAAGCTAAACAGGACCCGCTCTGAAAAGCCCTCCCTCCATAGCTTTCTTAAAGAGGTTGTATAGAATAAAATGTATTTTTTATCTACAGGTAAGCCTATAATGAGGCTTACCTGTAGGTAAAATGTACGGTTTAGGAGATATTCCCCCTGCAAGTAGCCGCTGACGTCACCGTGCATGTGCAGTGATGTCCCGGCGACCTTGCCGGAAACCTTGCCGGAAAGACAGGGTCCCTTGTGCACACGTGGGAGTGACGTCTCATGGCTCCGGCCACTCACAGCGCCCCTGTGGGGACCAAGCAGCCCTGATGGATCTTCGTTCTAAGGTGAATATTTCATAATGAGCTAGTATGCGGTCCATACTAGCTCATTATGCCTTTGTCTTGCAGGGTTTTTTTTTTTGGTACCTGGGGATACAACCGCTTTAAAAAGTACAGTCTCTGGTGAGCCTTGCTCAGCAGATGGGATATATGCCCTGTCCATGACAGGTCCTCTCTAATTATTGTTCCTTGGAAGTAGAACCCCTTTACCCTCTCAACCTCCTTCCCATTAATTGCCACTGGCTCATAGCTAACCTCCCATACTTTCCTAAAATCAATAATAATCTCTTTTGTCTTTGCTACATTTAGGCCTCATACACACAGGCATTTTTACAGCCGTGTTTTTGAGCTGTTTTTACACCCCTCACCCCTCGAGGCTTAACGCTCTGTATACAAAGTTAAGCCGCATTTTTGAGCGTTTTGCCGGCATCGGCGTCAAAGCAGCTCTAGCGCTGGAGCTTCAGAACATGCTGGTCCTGTGATTTTTCTACAGCATAAAAACGCCACTTACAGCTCAAAACCTCATTGTGTGTATGAGGCCATTGAATAACAAGGAGAGGCGTTTTTACGCTGTAAAAACAGCTCAAAAACGCAGCTTTAAAAACACCTGTGTGTATGAGGCCTAAATGTAGCAAAGACAAAGGAGATTATTATTGATTTTAGGAGAGTACGGGAGGTTAGCTATGAGTCAGTGGCTCTGGCTCTGGCTCTGCCTCTTTTCAAAATCAATGGTTCTCTATGGGAGCCCATTGATTTGAATAAAAGTCACACCAGAAGTCGGATCATGATGATCCGACTTGCGGTGCGACTTATGTGCTGAGGATCTTGAAGGGGAACCCCTGCAAAAATGAAAAAAAAAATTGTGTGGGGTTCCCCCCAAGAAGTACCAGACCCTTCGGTCTGGTATGGATTTTAAGGGGAACCCCCACGCCAAAAAAATGGCGTGTGGTCCCCCCCAAAATCCATACCAGACCCTTATCGGAGTACGCAGCCCAGCAGGTCAGGAAAGGGGGGGACAAGCGAGCGCCCCCCCGGACCATACCAGGCCACGTGCCCTCAACATGGGGGGGTGGGCCCTGCGCCCCCCACCCCAAAGCACCTTGTCCCCATGTTGATGAGGACAAGGACCTCTTCCCAACAACCCTGGCCGTTGGTTGTTGGGATCTGCGGGCGAGCGCTTATCGGAATCTGGAACCCCAGATCACAGCCCCCAGCCTCTGTGAATGAGTATGGGGCACATTGTATCCCTACCTATTCACCTAAAAAAAGTGTCAAAAAAACACACACAGCTTTTTAAAATATTTTATTAATTCAGCTCCGGCGTCTTCTCCCCCCTCCAGCGTCTTCTTTCTTCTGCTCTTTTGCGGGGTCTTCTTTCTTCGGAGGGGTCTTCTTTCTTCTGCTCTTTTGCGGGGTCTTTTGTCTTCTGCTGGGTCTTCTCCACTGTCCTCTCCCTCTGTTCTTCTTCCCATGTTGACTCCTGGACTAATGCTGTCTCTGCGCTCTGCATTGACTTATATTGGCATGCGGTGGGGCTACCCGCTGACGTCATCCGAAGGCCCCACCCCTTATGACGTCACTGCCCCATCATGCCTCAGGTGGTGACATCATAAGGGGTGGCGCCTCTGGATGACATCATTGGTTGACCCACGCCCATGCCAATATAAGTCAATGCAGAGCCCGGAGACAACATTAGTCCGGGAGATTGCGTAGTGTCAACATGAGAAAAGAACAGAGGGAGAAGACAGCAGAGAAGACCCGGCAAAACAGCAGAAGACAGAAGACCCAGCAAAAGAGCAGAAGAAAGAAGACCCCGCAAAAGAGCAGAAGAAAGAAGATGTCGGAGGAGGGAGAAGAGCCGGAGAGGGAGAAGACACCGGAGCTGATTTAATAAAATATTTTAAAAAGCTGTGTAGTGTGGTTTTTTTTACACTTTTTTAGGTGAATTGGTAGGGGCACAATGTACCCCATACTCATTCACATAGGATGGGGGCCGTGATCTGGGGGGAATCTTCCAGATTCCAATACGCCTCTGCCCGCAAACCCCGACAACCAACGGCCAGGGTTGTCGGGAAGAGGCCCTTGTCCTCATCAACATGGGAGGGGGTGCTTTGGGGTGGGGGGGCGCAGGGCATGCGGCCTGGTATGGTCCGGGGGGCGCTTGTTTTCCCCCCCCTTTCCTGACCTGCCGGGTTGGGTGCTTGGATAAGGGTCTGGTATGGATTTTGGGGGGACCCCCACATAATTCTTTTGGCGTGGGGGTTCCCCTTAAAAGCCATACCAGAACGAAGAGTATGGTAACTCTTGGGGAGGAACCCCATGCTAAAATGTTAATTTTTGCGGGGGTTCCCCTTCAAGATCCTCAGCGCACAAGTCGCATCGCAAGTCGGATTATCATGATCCAACTTCTTGTGCGACTTCTATTCAAATCAATGGGCTCCCATAGGGAACCATTGATATTGAATAAAGGCAGAGCCAGAGCCACTGGCTCGTAGCTAACCAATGATTTTGAATAGAGGCAGAGAAACGCTGCTTAAAGCTAGCGCAGAAAAACGCAGATTGACGCCAATGTAAAACGCTGATAAATTTGCGTTTTTAATGTGACTTTTTTCTTGGTGTCGGTACTAGCTTTACAGCTCATTTTTCAGAATGCCCGTGTGTATGTAGCCTTAACTGTAAGTTGTTCTCTTTGAACCATCCAACTAGATTTTCAATATCCTGGCGATATGCAGACTTATTTTCCCCACTGTGTCATCTGTGAATTTTAACACAGTCCATCTTGGAGTGAGAAACACAATCATAAGTGTATAAAATAAACAAAATAGGCTGAGCACACATCCCTGTGGCACCCCTGTACTAAGGGACAGCATTGATGAATAACAATTACCAACTTTTATCCTCTGCTGCCAATCAGCCAGGAAATCCAAAATTTAGTTACAAAGCATTGGGATCAATCCCAAAAAGTTCAGTTTAGCAACAAGTTTCATTGGCAAAATCATATTAAATGCTGAACTAAAATCAATAAAGAGCAGGCGGGCATAACTATTTTTATTTTTCAAATGAGACAACACAGAATGCAAGGCAATTTGGCATCCTCTGTAGATCTATTTTCCCTAAAAGCAAACTGGTAGCTGTCTAAATCTGGGGGAATATGCTGTTTAACCACTTCAGCTCTGGAAGGTTTACCCCCCTTCATGACCAGGCCATTTTTTGCGATATGGCACTGCTTTACTTTAACTGACAATTGCGTGGTGTGTGACGCTGTACACAAAAGTACAATGTCTAAACCTGAGGGAAAATGCTGTTTAACCACTTCAGCTCCAGAAGGTTACACTGACAATTGCGTGGTCCTGTGCCACTGTACAAAAATAAAATGAATGTCCTTTTTTTCCCACAAATAGTGGTTTTTGATCACTTCTGGTGGTTTTTATTTTTTGCACTATAAACAAAAAAAGGCCAACAATTTTGAAAATAAAAATAATATTTTTTACAAACGTATCCAATAAAAAAATGTAAAAAAATCGAATTTCTTCATCAATTTAGGCCAATATGTATTCTGCTACAAGTTTTTGGTAAAACATCCCAATAAAGACTAGTTTGTGCAAAAGTTAGAGTGTCTACGCACCACCATTGGCTCCTGCTGCTGTCACTCAAAGTCAGTCAGCCAATGAGGAGAGAAAGGGGGTGGGGCAGGGTCGCGGCTCCATGTCTGAATGGACACAGGGAGCTGTAGCTCGGCATAGGTGCCTTCATAGAAAACTGCTTGCTGTGGGGGCACTCAGCAGGAGGGAGGGGCCAGGAGCACCAAAGAGGGACCCAAGAAGAGGAGAATCTGGGCTGCTCTGTGCAAAAGCACTGCACAGAGCAGGTAAGTATAATATGTTTGTTATTTTTTTTTAAAAAAACAAGACTTTACAATTTCTTTAATTTCTCAAAGCACTTAATTACAATGGGAGTCAGGGCCACAGGGTGATAATCATTAAGGCAGGTAGTACTGGATTTCTTTGGGATTGGAACCGTTATTGATGATTTCAAGCAGGAGGGTCCACCCCCTGCTCTAAAAAAATCATTAAGGATGTCTGCAAAGACATCTGCCAATTGAAAGGCACATCTCTTTACAGCAATCCCTGGGATGTTTTCAGGCCCTGCAGAATTCCGCTCATTAACCCTCAACATTCCCAAACGCACATCCTGAGCAGAGACTTTAAAAGTCATATCCCCATGTAGTATAGGGAACCTAACATTAATATCCTTATTTTGATGATCGAAACAGGCATAAAACTGATTCAATTCCTCTGGTAAAGAGGCCTCATGTTCCCCTGTGTCAGCCTGACTTTTTTTATAACCGGTAGCTGACTGAAAAGTCTTCCGCATGGTCCTTACAATAGTGCATCCCAGATCTGTCTCCAATCTTAATTTATACCTTTGCTTAGCCTCCCTAATCCCTACTTTTAACCTTCCCCTTGGGGCCCTATATGCCTCCCTGTCACCTGATCCAAAGGCAGTATTCCTATCCCTAACCAGTGTCCTCACCTCACTATCTGTCCAGGGTTTGTGATTAGGAAAGTGCTTAATTCTCTTTACAATTGTTACGTCTTCTGTGCACTTACTCACATATGCCATTACCACAGAGCAATACTCCTCTACATTGAGCTGATTGCCTGTTGTAGCTGCATCCCTAAACACTTGCCACTCAGCCTGCTCAAAACAGTCTTGCAAAGTTTCAATTGCTTCTTACGACCACACCTTGACTGTCCTCAATACTTTTTTTCTTTCTTGATTACTTGTGAATAATCTGGTACCATAAAAAATGATATATGGTCAGATGACCCCAAGTGGGGCTAGGAGTCTTGTACCCACCACACACATTAGTGTAAACGTGCTCCAGGGTAGCCCCCCCTCGCGTGGGAACATCCACATGCTGCTGAAACGCAGGCAGTACTGATCTCAAATCTGCCTTGTTAAAATTCCCTGCTACTATACAATCTCCATCAGGGGTTTTTGTCATCTAAGCACTCACAGACTTATAAACCAACTGCATGGCAACTCTATAACTTGCATCAGGCGCAGAATATATACGCAAAAATAATAACTGACGCTAATTCTCTTGGGTGATAAAAGGGGTGACATTTGACAGACAAGAGCTCAACATCTGATGCACATTGTAAATCTACCTTGACCACATTCTGACACCATATATAATGAACATAAATGCACAGCCCCCTCTCCTCTTATGTGATGTTTGTGTCCTATCGAAACAAAAATCTCCCCTCCAGGGTCACAGCCTTAACAGGTATACCACTGTGAAGCCAAGTCTCTGTGAAAATAAAGGCACAACACTCTCCCAAGTCTCTCTGCCGGGAAATGCACATTTGTAGTTCCTCCATTTTTCCCTCCAGGGATCGCACATTTGCAAGAAACAGACTGGGGAGGGGGAGTAGTGCGAGTTTAGATCCAAGGCTTCTAAGCCTTGCCCTAAATCCAGCTCTCTTTCCTCTCTTCCTGGGTCTCTGACATCTCTTTCTTGGCTTCCACCCCCACCTCCCCCTGCAGACACTGCCCTGCTGACTACTCAATCTTACTTGTTTACTGTCCCAGCTGATACATTATCCTGCTCCATTGTTCTGTTATAATCATGATAACTTCTGACAAGTTCTCGACACATGTGATAAAACCAGCCTGAATTTTGTGTCAGGATGGGTGCTATAAATAGATTAGCAGAAAGCGGCTTTACTCACAGGACAGCTCTGAAAGTCTCTGCCTATCGCGGGGGGGGGGGGGGGGGGGTTGCCTTTCCTCCAATCAACTGTCTCCCAGTGTAATCCAAGACTTCTCTCACAGTGCAGAATGAGGATGTAATGTTTGTCACATACCTTGATGGATAGACTGACTTCTGTAGGAGGAGATCTCTCATATAACTCTGGCTCAGGGACCACTGGAATGGGGACAGTAGCCCTATGAGCACAGTGGGGTAGGCGTGCCCATGGAAGCTGCAGTGGCTGGCAGGATTCCAGGTGCAGGTTTCACCGGATAGCTGGATATGATGACAGCTGGTAGAGGTGAAGCAGATGCAGGTTAGTAGTTCCAGGCACTGGATGGTGCTTCAGCAGAACACTGGAGCAGGGTAAGACAAGCCGGGTCAATGACATGGTATTGGGTACATCAGACGGCAGGCAGAGAATTGTCAAAGAACAGGCACAAGGTCGGCAACAGATTAGCAGATAATAATAGTCTTTAAGCAAGGTCAGGCAAGCCGAGGTCAGGATTGGAAAAGGCAGGATAGTCAGGATAAGCCGGGTCTTAAGATAATGCAGATGCAGGTTCACAGGAATCACAGATATAGCTGCAGATCAGCTGTCCTTTTAAAGGGCCATTGGCACCAATCCTTGCTAGTGAGCGTGCGCCCGGCATGCGCTCCCGCACATGCACACGCGCCAGTGTCCAGTTAGGATAATACCTGTAGGGACCCACGCAGCGCACACGCCTGCGCGACCGCGACTCTATAATATGTCCCTGACATTGCCCCCTCCTAATGGTCAGCCTCTGGGTGCCTAGCTGGACCCGTTTTTCTGGATGAAAAAGAAATAAGGTCCGGACTACCCTTCTTGCGTTGACATTACTCTCTGGCTCCCAGGAATTATCCTCTGGACCATAGCCCTTCCATTTAATTAGGAATTGAACCTGGTTTCCGCTCCTCCTGCAATCTAAAATGACCTCTACCTCAAACTCCTCATTACCATTGACCAAGACAGGTTCTGTTGTCTGAACCTTCTGTCAGGAAAGGGATCTGGTATTGCGGGATTTAGTAATGGGTAGAGTCGAGCGAACACCTGGACGTTCGGGTTCGGAGGGTCCTAACAAACTTTGGAAAAAAGTCCAGGTTCGGCACCGAACGTTACCCAAACGTTATCTCGGACCCCAAACCCCATTGAAGTCAATGGGGACCTGAACTTTTAGGCACAAAAATGGCTGTAACAAAGTCCTGGCAAGTGCTAGAGGGCTGCAAAAGGAAGTAAAATGGGGGTAAGAGTAGGGCAAGTGCCCTACAAAAAAATGTGGATAGTGAAAATAAATTAAAATCAAATAAAAAAAATGGGAAGGGGGGGTGGATGTGGAGTAGGAGCCTAGAGGTTGACTAGGCCGTGACCATGGCAGTGTAGGTGGAAGTGGCTGTGGTCGAGGAGGAGGAGGAGGTAGCCAACACTGTATTTTTTTGTTTGTTTATAATTGGGGTAGCCCCCAAAATATTGAGGCCTATTCAAAAAAACAAGTATACGAATGGTTGTGTGAGTCCGGTCTAAATGTTTATTCTGCACAAGGTACAGACAAGTCTTGTGGGATCCATGCCTGATGCATTTTAATAAAGGTTAGCTTGTCCACGTTGGCTGTGGACAAACGGCTGCGCTTGTCTGTGATAACGCCTCCTGCCGTGCTAAACACACGTTCAGACAATACACTGGCTGCAGGGCAGGCCAGCACCTCCAAGGCATAAACGGCAAGCTCCAGCCATGTGGCCAATTTGGAGACCCAGAAGTTGAATGGGGCAGACCCATCAGTCAGTACGTGTAGGCGTGTGCACACATACTCTTGCACCATGTTGCTGAAATGCTGCCTCCTGCTAAGACGTTGTCTATTGACTGGTGGTGCTGTTTGTTGTGGTGGGCTGCTAACAAAGCTTTGCCACATTTCGGCCATGCTAACCCTGCCTTCTGAGGTGCTGGCAGTGGCACAGCTGCGTTGGTGGCCTCTTCCTCCTCCTCCTCTGCCTTCGCCTTGTGCTTCCGCTGAGCCCCCGGTGTTATTTGGGAATGCCCTCAGCAGCGCCTCTACCAGTGTGCGCTTGTAGTCGAGCATCTTCCTCTCACGCTCCAGTGACGGAATTAAGGATGGCACGTTGTCCTTGTAATGGGGATCCAGCAGGGTGGCCACCCAGTAATCAGAAGAAGTTACAATGTGGGCAACTCGGCTGTCGTTGCGCAGGCACTGCAGCATGTAGTCGGCCATGTGTGCCAGGCTGCCCACAGGCAAAGACAAGCTGTCCTCTGTGGGAGGTATATCATCTGTGTCCTCTGTATCCCCCCAGCCACGCTCCAGTGATGCCCATGAGCTGCGTTGGGTGCCACCCTGCTGCAATTCCTCCTCCTCCTCCTCCTCATCTTCCTCGTCCTCCTCGTCCTCCAGAACTGTGCTCTGGCTTGAATATTTTGACCTGGCCTATGCTGGTGCAGGAACCCACCCTCCGAGCCACTTGCGAATGACTGGCCTGATAACCGTGGAAATGCCCCCTCTTCCTCCTCCTCCTCCTCATCCTCCTGTGCCACATCCTCTTCCATCATGGCCTGAAGTGTTTTTTCAAGGAGACATAGAAGTGCTATAGTAACGCTGAGAACAGCGTCATCGGCACTGGCCATGTTGGTGGAGTACTCAAAACACCGCAATACGCTACACAGGTCTCGCATGGAGGCCCACTCGTTGGTGGTGAAGTGTTGCTGTTCCGCAGAGCAACTGACCCGTGCGTGTTGCAGCTGAAACTCCACTATTGCCTGCTGCTGCTTGCGCAGTCTCTCCAGCATTTGCAAGGTGGAGTTCCACCTTGTGGGCTCATGAGGTGGTTGTACCGGTCACGGCTACTGCGAC
>BLSH010354177.1:848516-864062 GCA_018402905.1 Glandirana rugosa | reverse complement strand
CAATAAATAATCTGTCACTTACAGCAACAGCTGGAACCTGGCCCTATAGGAGTAGGCAATGGTTTTTGAACAATAATCTGTCCCTCTAAGCAACAGTTGGAAACTCTCCCTTTAGAACTAGGAGATGTTTTTTGAACAATAATGTGTCACTTACAGCAACAGCTGGAACCTGGCCCTATAGGAGTAGGCAATGGTTTTTGAACAATAACCTGTCCCTCTAAGCAACAGCTGGAAACTCTCCCTTTAGAACTAGGAGATGATTTTTGAACAATAATGTGTCACTTACAGCAACAGCTGGCCCTATAGGAGTAGGCAATGATTTTTGAACAAGAATCTGTCCCTCTAAGCAGAAGCCTCTACCTAGTGCAGTCAGATCGCTCAAAGCAGCAGTATGTGAAATCTCAAATTACTCCCACAATCTGATCGTTGTGTACGATCGCACAATCTGATCGTTGTGTACGATCGTGACGATCGTTGTGTTAGGCAGGGTTTGATCTGCAATATGTCACTCAAAGCAGCAGTATGTGAAATATCAAATTTCTGCTATCTGTCCCTCAGAGCAACAGCAGTAGTAATCTCAGGATGCAGGATCAGATGTTAAAATGTCTGCAATCTCTCCCTCACAAAAACGCCGACAGCTTCCTCTCCCTACCTAACCCAAGAGCATGTGACATGCAGCACTGTGACTCCAGTTATAAAGAGGCTGGGTCACATGATGCACTGGCCAATCACAGCCATGCTATTAGTAGGCATGGCTGTGATGGCTTCTAAGGGCAAACCAGTGAAACGCTTGTTGATTGGCTGCCCTTCAGCTATTCAACATGCGTGATCAACTACCAGAACCCAGAACCCGAACACCCGAAAGTTCAGTACGGACCCGAATGTTACAGTCCTGGTTCTCTCGACACTAGTAATGAGACATGAAATACAGGGTGAATATGGAAAGAGTCAGGTAAGGAAAGTTCATACAATACCTCATTGATCTTCTTCTTAACCGGGAACAGTCCGATAACTTTGGGTGCCAGCTTCTTGGATGGACAGGATAACTGGAGGTTGATAGTAGAGAGCCATACAGGTGGTCCCCGGGTTACAAACAAGATAGGGTCTGCAGGTTTGTTCATAAGTTGAATTTGTTTTTATGTCAGATCATGTACATTTTTTAGTGTAGCTTCAGCCAAACAAAATATTTTTTACGTTTTTTGCATAGCATAGGGAAGGGTTAACACCCCTGTAATGTTTGTTTTGCTGTTTCTGTTCAGAAGATTTCAGCTCACTTCCTGTTCCAATGATAATTGGATTTTGAAAATTTTGGGTTGTTGTGGAAATAAGGATTGGTGATAAAGCATCAGTGGAGACACATTTTTCCCATAATAACCCTTACAGGAGTGAATTTCCCTTCCTAGGGGTAGATTTTCTCTCACTTCCTGTTGTCTCCCTCCGTTTGTAAGTAGGATTAGTTTGTAAGTCGGATGTTTGTAACTAGGGGACCGCCTGTACCTTGTCGTCTGGCTGTAGATTCAGCTCCCCTCTCCTCTTCCTGTCAAATGCCTTCTTGTTATCTGCTTGCGCCTTTGCTATTGCTTCCTGTAAAATCTTGTGATTCTGATGAAGGAAATCCCCAGTGTTCTGGACTGCTGGAACTGTGGACTCAGGGATGAAGTTAGGCAAAAATAATGCGCCGAATACGTAGTTGGCAAAGAAGAGGGATTGCCCCGTAGCTGAATGACTGGCGTTGTTATACGCAAATTCTGCCAGCAGCAGTAGAGATACACGATTATCTTGGACAAAAGATGTGAAACTATGAATATACTGTTTGAGAGTTTGATTGGGTCTTTCTGTATGGCCATTGGTCTGGTCGTGATTACTTGAAGAAAGTGCTAACTCAATTTCCAGCACTCCACATAAAGCTCTCCAGATACGTGAGGTAAACTGTACAGCCCGATCTGACACGATGCTGGCAGGAACTCCATGCAATCTCACAAATTCTCTTATGAACACGCAGGCAGTTTCCATGGTCATTGGGGTACACTTTAGGAACACAAAGTGGGCCATCTTTTATAACCGGTCCACGACTACAAAGATTGCCATGCAGCCTTCAGGAGATAGAAATTCTACTAAAAAATCCATGGCTATCATCTTCCATGGTCTGTGAGGAATAGGCAAAGGCTTTAACAGACCCCAGGCCCTGCTTCTCGGCGTCTTGCTCCGGACACAGATAGGATAGGAATTTGCATATTCTTTGCAGAATTCCTCCAGATTAGGCCACCAGAATGTGTGCCGCACCAGTTCTAATGTCTTATGAATGCCAAAATTGCTGGCCAAGGGATGATCATAGAGCAATTTCAGGACTTCCAGTCGTAACTCTACAGGGACAAAGATTTGGCTCCCTCTCCACAATAACCCATCTCTAGAAGTCAGGGTAATTCTGGCAGGACTAGGCTGGCTAACAGACACTTGCTTGATCTGGGACAGAAGATCCGACTGTAAGAGCAGAAAGTTACCTGCTGGTAAGATGGTATCCGGAACTGAAGAGTCTTTAGGATCATCATACATGCGGGAGAGTGCATCCGGCTTGACGTTTTTCGATCCCAGTCTACGGCCTTGCTGGAGCACGTGACAAGCAGATTCTGCCGTAGCAGTTCACTGGGGGTCATCATAAAGTTCAGCCATGACATCAAAGAAGGTTGTCATAGTTTGTATGTGTATACGGTTTGTCTCTAGCAACAGATGGGCCCAGGTATGGAGTTCTCCTTGTACCAGAGAGATAATGAACCCGACCTTGGTAACTTCCAAAGAAAAAGTCAGAGGTTGCAGAGCGAAATAAAGCTGACAGGCGTTGCGAAAAGCACGAAACTGGCTTCAGTCACCGGAAATTCTTTCAGGCGTGGGGACCCGGGGTTTGGGTGGAAACATCACCACGGAGGGAGAAGCAACAGTCTGTGAGGTTGTAACAGGAGCGGGGCTGCTGATGCAGTACTCTCAGGAGCCAGAGTCTGCACACATTCTTACAGTCTGGTATAGCCCGCCTGAAGATTCTGTACAGCTTGCGTGCAAGCTGCAAGATGTTGGCAAATCTCCTCCATTGATGTGGTTCCTCCTGCAGGCTCAAACATTGCTGTCTGATACTGTAACGTTTGTCACGTACCTTGATGGAGAACCTGACTTCCGTAGGAGGAGACCTCTCATACAACTCTGGCTCAGGGACCACTCGCATAGGGACAGTAGCCCTATGAGCACAACAGGGTACGAGTGCCTGTGGAAGCTGCAGTGGCTGGCAGAAGATTGGAGCAGGGTGAGACAAGCCAGGTCAATGACATGGTATTAGGTACATCAGACGGCAGGCAGAGAATGGTCACAGAAAAGGCACAAGGTCGGCAACAGATTAGCAGATAATAATAGTCTTTAAGCAAGGTCAGGCAAGCTGAAGTCAGGATTGGAAAAGGCAGGATAGTCAGGATAAGCCGGGTCTTCAGATATAGCAGATGCAGGTTCACAGGAATCGCAAATATAGCTGCAATACGTCCCTAACAGAGGATATAAAAATTGTAACACGATCTGCACTTTCTAAACAGTATATAAAGCTGAAGACAGCAGATATTCATGTAATACTTTTGTAGGGAGATTGTTTCATCTCTGTGTATCATCTGAGGCTGTTCACTTCACTGCATATGTGAGGGTTTACATCCACTTTAATGTGATTTGTTTTTGTTTTGCGTTGTCTTGTGTCTTGCTTTTGTTTTGTTTCTATTTTGGTTTTGTTTGTTTAGTTTGTGCGGTTTGGGTCTTTGTGACAGAGATTCTTTGAATTAACCTTGTCTGTGTGTCCATTGGTTTTGGTTGGACTTTGAATGGATGTGGTTTTTCATCTCTTTTACATGCTGGCTTGTCCATTCGTATTGTTGGTGCATTCCATTGTGAATGCCACTTCACAGTTGCCGTGCCATGACATCATGACGCTTCAATGTCTTGACATCAATGTCGTGTGGTGGCCTCACAAAATATCGACACTTTGGGCCCAATTTGGGCATTTTCACTTAGGGGTGTACTCACTTTTGTTGCCAGCGGTTTAGACATTAATGGCTGTGTGTTGAGTTATTTTGAGGGGACAGCAAATTTACACTGTTATACAAGCTGTACACTCACTGCTTTACATTGTAGCAAAGTGTCATTTTTTCAATGTTGTCACATGAAAATGTATAATAAAATATTTACAAAAATGTGAGGGGTGTACTCACTTTTGTGAGATACTGCACATCTCACAGTCTCCCACTGTAGATATTCTCCTCAAACTCCCAGTCTCTCACTAGACTCTTCAGATCCTAGCCGCCACTGGATACCTTGAGCTCCTCCACAGCTGACCCGCTGCATCCTCCAAGTGTCACCCACACTGTTCCACTGGGTCCCTGAGTTGGCTCTTCAGCTAACCTGCTGAATCCTCTGCAAGCATCACCCACACTATGCCGCTGGGTCTCAGGCTGGATGCCGCTGAAGCTTTCCCAATTTCTTCACCATCCCCGGCAAGTGAAAAAGGCTGCTCTAGTATTTATTCAGACTTCCGAAATCTGGCCTCTGCTAACAGGAGTGGTTGTCACTTGTTGGCAACTGCTTCCCCTTTAGCTCTGACCTTGGTTCTCGCTTGCCTCTGGCAATAGGAGTGGTCGTCCCATATGGCAACTGCTTTCCTTCACCTCTAGAAAACCTCAGATCTCTGTCCGGTAGAACCCCTGAAACTTCGTTGGGCTCCAAGCCTGAAACCCCAACCCCATGCTGCTCGCTTCCAACCTGGATTGGCCTCAGACCACCTAGCAACCAGTACTCACAGATAGGCCTCAGGCTTCTGGCCTAGCAGCCGGGAGCATTGAACACACATCCACCTAGACAGCCGTCCGGGTAGCACAGAACCCTGATCACCTGACTCCTCCTGAATAAATACGTTCTTCCAGCAGGCCAAGGGGCAAAAGACCCCTGCCGATTGGCTGAGACAACCTATCCACCCCTAGTCTGGACTCACTATGCCCTTGTCAATCTAGTGCCACAGACAACAATGCCGCCCAGTGACAGAAGAGAGAAATGCATCAAACTCAGATTTAGTGAAGGGCCAGTGGATCTCCCTAACAATCAGCCAGGCTAGTTACCACCTAGCAAACTAAATTGGAGAGAGTGGATGTCCAGGCAAAAAAACGGGGTTAGGTGGGGTAACAGGGAAAGATAAACAAAGTAACAACATGAAGTAGGTATACATAACATATGTACATAGGCGAGTGGCATTTCACACAAGGGCAGATAAATAGAGGGCAATGTGTACCGTTTTACGTGCGGGATACCACCCGAACAAATAAGGAAAAATACAAACAGTAGCCTTACATCCTAACTATCTATCTACTATATACTCCTGTAAAGAATAGAAAGTTTAGCATTGTTGTACAAGCTGAGGTCATTGTCTCTTCTTAGCCAAGGAAGACACGATGGGTGCTGGAACACCTGAAAGAGAAAAAAATAGACAGCATAGAAACACATCCTATCCCTATAGCAACACAGTGCAATATGTACATAAGTGAAGTTTGTTCACTCTCAGCCGAGAGCAACAAGGCGTGCAAAATGAATACAGTGATATATCATAATCCACACATATATAATTTAGTAATGACGTATGTACAATTGAAAATGGGCCCCACTCCCTCGAGGGTGCCACCCCTTTTCAATAGCAATCCTGGAAAAAGAACTTTGACTTATCAACCTACAGTGAAACACTAGCAAAGCTACAATCAAGACTCACTCTCATGCCACCTAGTGGTCAGTATCAGCGAACAGTCCTTGTGTGACTTTCAATCCAGTAATCCGAGTTTCAAGGTGAGAACTTTTTTCCACAGCATATCCTAGCAAACTGACTAAACACCCCAGTGTCCTTGGAGCCCCAAAGTCCATCAATCCTTTCACTTGAGGTGCAGTAACAACACAGCAGCTTTTTCCCAGCAGTTTCCCTTCTTCATAGGGATAACCCCGGGGACAGGGTGCATGGCTGTATACAAACAGCACTTTAGCCATGCTCCTATGCAAGTTACTGTAATTTCTGAAGAACTGTAACTTGGACAGCCTAGGCAGTGTTTTAGGGTCTCCACACCCAAGTAGGACCCGGGTGTTTGAAGCACATTGAACCCGATGCCCAGCAACAGTGTCAGGTTTGCAAATTGACTTAGCTGATTGACACGGTTTGGATGCAACAAGCTTAGGAACCAAATTTGCCCAACGCTCTTCTTCAAATGAGCCGGTAGGGCGCAAACATTGTGTTGCACTGGTAGACAGTTCAATCTTAACGTTATCAGCCCACACAGAGAACGTCATCCTCCTCCGTATCACACGGTTGCTCCTCGCCACTATCAGTCCACTTTTCGGGCCATGACAAAGTGTCTGAAAACAGTTCAGAAATCCGATCAGATGAAATATCTGAATCGGATATAGAGGAGCATTCTTAGTCTGAAATCAGGTTGTGCGTTAAACTAACAACAGCAAGCAAAGCAACCTATCTCCATTGCTGGCCACAGGTTTCACAGCCTCCACTGGTACACTACTTTCACCCAATTCTGACTTACGAGACTCTGGTGTCTTGATCATGGCCCCGGGGAATCACTGGAGCACTTGGTCCTGGAGCAGCCACAGACATGAGAGGAGCAGCTTCTCGTACAAGTCGGGTGATGGCAGGGGGACTCTCGATGTCTTCCCCAGCTGGGATGGCAACATTCCTGTCCCAACCTGCCTATAGTGTCCGCAAAGGTTGGGCTTGTGAGACTGCCTCGAGCAGAGATTCCCCGCAGCATCCGCAGATGATCCAAAGCCACATTTTCCACAGATCAGCACAAGAGCTTCATAGCCTCCTGCAGTGTACAACACAAGGCTACCTTTAGGGGTATATCACACCCTGGTATCAGTCAGAATGCCCTTCGATCCACTCAGACCAGGGCCGATGCCCTGAACACACACCTTCCAATCCACCATGAAGGCACCAAACTGTGCCATCTTCTCCACAGAAGACACGTATAGGAACTCTAAGGTGAGCAATGGGGATACACTTGGCAGCACTTCCTTCTCCTCCTCTGCAGAGTGGTATCTCCTCCCCCTGCCAACAGATTGGTTCACATGTTCTCTGAGATCTTCAGCGCCCGCCTCCTTCCTCTCTCCAAAACTTTAATGGAGTCTGCCTTAACCCCTGCGGCGCTGGTGCAAAGTGACAAATGACCAGGCCAACACTCTCCCATGAGCAATGAGACACGTTGGTTCTTTATTGCCGTTTGATTTCTAGTGATCTAGCACATCAGAGGTGATTCCCTTAGCAAGTACTCTATATGGTGTGACGTTATGCGAGGCGAGGTGGTCGATGAACGATATGTGTCGCCTCGCATGCATTCATTTGGATTGACAATAGGGGAGGTTGGGTACTGCGCTTAGGACTATCTGGGGTACTCAGGTAAGTGTCCCAATATAAGCTTGCTGCCCCCCAGTAGGTTCCTCCCTTACAGGGAGAAAATAATGAGATAAGTAGGTGTTACTGGGCCTGGCGCTGTTTGCTGATGCTTGGTATATATGCTAAGTGCCTTAGGGAATGTGAAGAGAAAATTACCAAAAATATCTTATTTCTGGGCGTGCAATCTACATTCAGTCAACCCCTAATGGTGAGAAACATGTCCTGTTGGCATGTATAAAAAGGTATGTGCTGATGACTCTATAGAGTCTGAGTGATCCAGTCCGTGTGTCCGATATATACTCCAAGTTGCAAAATTGTTGAAAATGTGGGTGAAGAAAAAGGTGCAAAAACCATTGTGGATAGGGAACGAGTACAGACCCCTACCATACAATCTTAATATCCCAATATATACAAACCGTGATATGTTATATTCAGGTTATAGAAAGCAAGTTGCTATGTGCAGATAACAAAAAATGCTTTAAAGGCTACTCATTCAAGGTAAGGTCCAGTAGTTCATATGTACAGTTCAATCTCCTAAAGCATATAGACCGAGCATCAGCAAGCAGCGCCAGGCCCAGTACCACCTACTTATTCATTTGGATTGTACTAAGGTGGCATCTGGTCCGGGTTTTACCAGCCACCTTGGCAGGTTTGGTTCTGGACCAGATTTTGTGGTCCACTGGAGTCCACCATCAGGTGTTTTAAATAACCAGGAAGAGAGGAAAGTTTTGTGCTGACCTCTGACTCAGGGGCCATCAGCCTGAGAGAGCAGACGTATGGAAGTTTGCTTATGGACCGAGACAAAAAGGTTTGCACTGTCTGTTTTGTGGGTGTCTGGGAGAAGCCCTACACTGCTCAGTTAGGAAAACTGAAATGTTTAGTTAATGCCTGGATGGCGAGGATTTATTTTCTGTTTTGTTTATTCGATGCCTAGGTTTAGAATGGCTAGATTAGGTGTTGGTTTTATTCTAAAACCTGCAATCTCCGAAATTTTATTAAATATCTGCGGCCAGACTTTGGCTAATTTTCTACATGCCCAAAAGATGTGGTATATGTTTCCCACTTCTCCACATTGTCTCCAACAATTCGCAGAGGCTCCAGGATAAAATTTGGAAAAGCGAAAGGGGCTTAGATACCACCTTAGCATGATTTTGTGCGATAGTTCCCATAGTCCAACACATTTAGACGTTGAGTAATTTGTGGTGATAGCTTTCTGCCATTGGTCCGGGGAGAAGGATAAAACCAGTTCCTCCTCCCACTCCAACATAGGGGGAGACTTAAGAAATAGTGTTTTGTTATTTATTGACGCGTAAAATATAGATATTCCCCCCTTGAAGCTATTTCCTGGGTTCAGAAATTGAGCTACTTTGGTCAGGACCTTGCAGTGGTCAACTGGAGTTTTGCGTAGTATAGATTTAACTCAGATATAATGAAATTGTTCATTGTTTGCCAGTGCATATTTTTCTGTTAAGGCTGAGAATGTTTTTGGGGAGCCTGCTTGATATAGGTCTGAGATTTGTGTTATGTCTTGTGTGGTCCACTTTTTCAGTGATAGTGCAGGGGATAAGTTGGACAGGGTTCCAACAGAATAGGAAGGTTTGTGATAGGTTGTGTGCTGTCTACTTGTTCCAGGAAGATCTGCCATGCTTTCAGTGGGGCTTGGATGGTGGGGGAGACGGAGATGGATGCTCTCGGAAAAAGGCGATGTGCATGTAAATATGGTACTAGTTCCTCGTTAGGTACCTCTAATGCTTCTAATTCGCACCATGTAGTACTGTGAGGATGGGCAAACCATGTTTGCTCTGTGATAAAATGGCAGCTAAGTAATAGTCGTGTAGCACTATCTGTCCTCCCGCCCCTGTTTTAACCAATTTGCAAAATGCACATCTAGCTTTTTTTCCCTGCCATAGGTAGGAATTCAAGTTAGTTTGTAAGGTCTTAAAAAAGGATTGCGATACTGGTATGTTTATTGTTCTAAACATATATAGAATCTGGGGGAGGATTTGCATCTGAAAGGCAGCCATTCGACCTGACCATGACAATTCATGTTTTGCTATAGATAAGAGCTGTTTTCTAAGCTTGTCTATCCAAGGAGCGTAGTTGGCTGCATAGCTATCTTCTAGGGACTTAGTCAATGTTATCCCCAAGTATGGAATGCCTTTGTCTTCCCATGAAAAAGGATAAGTTTTTTGTAATTTTTCCCTGGTGCTATTGGGTGTTCCAATGTCTAAAATATGTAATTTCCCTTCGTTAACTTTGTAGTATGAAACTTTGTTGAATAGGTGGAGGCTGTCGAATACTGTGGGGAGTGAGGTGTCAGGATGGGTTAAAATGAGGATGATGTCATCCGTGAAAAGGCTTATTACATGTGTTTTGCTGCCTGTGGTGAGGCCATGTATTTTGGGGTGTTGCCTTATGTATGAGGCAAGGGGTTCCATGAGCAAGTTAAATATCAGGGGACATCTCTGTCTCGTTTCGTTTGTATTTTTAAACGGTTGTGATAGAGGCCCTGAAGTATATACTCTAGCAGAGGGAGATGTGTATAGGGCTAAAATTGCAGAAAGGATCTGTCCCATAAATCCAAATTTTATCAGTGCTGCTTTAAGATATCCCCAGTGTATTCTGTCAAACGCCTTCTCTTCATCCAGAGCTAGGAGCAGAAAAGGTGTTTTAGTTTTCTTTGCCAGATGTATGAGGTTTAATAATATTTTGGTGGTGTCGGAGGATTGGCACCCTCTGGTAAACCCAGATTGATCCCTGTCTATTAATGTTGGCATTATGTCAGCGAGTCTGAGGGCAATTATCTTTGCATAAAGCTTAACATCATTATTTAATTTAATTTTGTCCTGTCTCATTTGCATCTACCAAGTAGTTGATTGTGTCAGCAAATTCCCCCATTTTATCTTCAACATGAGAGATCTTATTTTCTACTGCTGTTAATTCAGTGCCAATTTTCTGCATGCATGATAACAGGTCTGCATTTAGTGTGCTTCTGAGGGATACCAACATATCTTTCAGTGTGATATCAAGCACTGGTTAATTGCTAGTAGGAAAAGATGTAATTGAGTCTGGCAAGTCCCTACTGTCTTCTTGAGAGTCATAGGTAGGGCTTACCCCATGCTGCTGGTGTTCACTGAGCTTGAACCGGCCCTTCTCCGGGCTTCCAGAGATGGGACTTGCTGAGCATGAAGGTGGCTGCTGGTGTTGTTGATGGTAGCTGCCGTTGTCCTGTCCATTCCGCTTTGGTGAGGGCTGCGTATGTGGTGTGGAGAAGGCACCAGCGCCATCTTTGCTCTGCTTCTGCTGCGGCTGAGTAAAGAATGCTGTTAGCTTTTGTGGCTTGTGTTTGTCCTTCCTCTTGCGGGACATGGTGTAGCTGGGATCCCTGTCTTGCCTTCTAGTGGTTGGGTATACTCTTGTGCCCTGGAGATGCCTCTGCTGTTGCTACTCCACCATTACACTCCAAAGCTCTGTAGTTAGGGTGCCATTTCTGTCTGCTTCTATCTATGCCCTGCCCGGTTCCAGATTGGAAAGTTCCCCAATACTTTTGTTGTTATGGGGCCCCTACCAATCAGGGATGCTCTTTATGGTCCTTCGAGGAATGGCTGGGGAGTTGCAATGAACGTCCCTTCTACCCAAGGCCCTGGGTGATGCGTGTTAGGGGCCACATTTATCCAAAATGGCGGCCGCACCAGACTGCAGTAGGCCGCAGCTTGAGCCCCAGTCTAAGTTGCTTGGAATGGCTCTGGATCAGCCTGAGGGACCGGTGGCAGGACAGATGGTGGATGGATGTTTCATGGGGGCTCTGCTCTTGCCGCCGTCAGGTCCGGATTGGTAGGCTGCACAAAGCAGCAAGTGATCTCTCCTGCCTCCCTAAACTTCACTCCCATGGCCCAAGGGAGCAATTTACAGATTGCCACGCTGTCACCCACCTCCACGAAATCTCTACTAGGCCGCATCCGGGGGGAATAATTGTCTTCTCCTCTGTGGCCTAATAATACGACCATGCAGTCACCAGGCACCCCTAACCAAGGGTTCTCCCTCCAGGTAGAGGACCTTTACCAGAAATTCTCATCTCTACTAGAAAGGGGAATAGCCAACACAGCGGCCAAAATAATGGAGGAAATCAAAACAGACTTCCAAATGCTGGGGGGTCAGAATGGAGGCGATCAAAAATAAACTCAATATTACTGCGGCAATTTCTAACCAAAACTCTGATCTTATCAGTTCACTACAGGACCAACTGGACACTGCTCTGTCCAGAATTGACGATCTTGAAAATAGGTAGAGAAGATACAATTTTAAAGTCAGAGGACTGCCCGAAGCAATAACAGATGTCCCCGACGCAATTCAGGACTTGATTACTAACCTGATGCCCAACACCCCAGCACACCGTTTGGAACTGGACAGGGCCCATAGAGCGCTTGGCCTCCCCCAGAAAGCATGGCTCCCAGAAAGACATCACAGTGAAATCCCACTTTTACGCTATTAAGGAAGGGGTCGTGAGATAATCTCGATCGACTTTCAGGGTCACCCGGTTCACGTATTTTCCGACTTATCCCCCTCTACAATTCAAAGACAGAGCGCTTTAAAACCAAACCACTATTAAACGTGTTAACACAGAAGGAAATTATTTATAAATGGTTCTTCCCGTTCGCTGTTAAATTCCCTTTCAAAGGACGGGACTATGCCTTCTCCTCTCTCCAAGAGGGGGAAAGACTGCTGCTTCACCTGAAACTGATCTCTCAGGAATCCGAAATGGACACGTCCAGCAACATTCCGAGCTCCGCCAAGAGACAATCCCCTACAAGTCCCAGGACGCCATTGCGGATGAAGACAGAGCCGAAACGGGCTAAAGACAATGGCCCTCCATGAAGTTGTTTACTTAGCCTTTGCTGGGTTTGCCACTATTTGTTTCTCTGGCCCTTACCAAGTTTTCTTATTCACGGGCACAACATTCGGACTTTGACTCTGGGGTCTTCCCCAACTCTCCCTTGGGTTTTGCTTAATTCAGTTTTGTATTCTGTTTTTGGTGGTCTGGACATTCAAGACCAAAGTTCAGTGCTAAGGGATGCCCTCCTTGCCTTCTGACCTGTTTCAAGTCAGACTTCAACTCCATTGCTACGCTCTTTCCACTTGGACTAACAATTTTGATTTGCTTCTACTCCCAGCTATTGTACTTTCAAGAAAATAAGGAGGTCTGGTGGACACACAAAAAAGATTTTTGCACAAATGGTAGAAGATCCTCTCACCGAGCTCAACATTGTTGAGCAGGCGGTCCCTCTATTGGGAAGACATCCTCCCCCTCTTTATTTTTGCGGAGGTGGGGCTTCCCCAATCAAGGCCTGGCCCCATGGGGTACCTGGTCAATTTTGCTAAATCACTAGTTTTGTTCGAATTTATAGGGCTCCTTGGCGGGGGGGTCCCTTAGACTTCCCTAGGTGGCTAGGGGATAGGCTGTCTGGCAGTTTTTGCCAGGCGTTTGAGTAATTTCTACGGGGTGACCTAGGAGTCTTTCTCTCCCCTGGGTCACACTACCCTCAATTGGAGAAATCAGCCCTTCTAAGTCCTACATAGCTGTATAGCTGTCTTCACAATCTTCATTTCCTTATCCTTTTCAGCTGCTCCTCTTTCTGTGATCCTCCTCTAATCTAACCCTCTCATGTTTTTTTTCGTTGTTTTTCTTTTCTCTAGTGTTGTCGCCAACCGGGTCATCTTAACCCTGACAAGCTTAGGAATTCAGGTCCTTACGTTCGCTCAGGTTGCCAGCGATGTCGGCTGGTGGATTCATTACTACAGTTGAGCGAACATGAACTGTAAAGTTCGGGTCCGTACCGAACGTTCGAGTGTCCGTGTCCCGAACCCCAACCCAAACGTTTGCGAAAAAGTCCACGTTCGGGTTCTGGGCTCTGGTATTTTATCACGCATGGGCATGGGTGTGATTGGCCAGTGCATCATGTGACCCAGCCTCTATATGAGGCTGGAATCACAGTGCTGCATGTCACATGCTCTCAGGTTAGTGTAGGAAGAGGATGCTGCCAGCGCTGTGAGGGACAGATTGTGAGGGACAGATTGCAGATCTAATAACTAGGTAGAGATTACTACTACTACTACTGTGAGGGACAGATTGCAGATCTAATAACTAGGTTGAGATTACTACTACTGCTTTGAGGGACAGATTGCAGATCTAATAACATCTCATCCTGCATTACAGAATGATCTGATTACAGAACGATCTCTCATCCTGCATTACAAAACGATCTGATTACAGAACGATCTGATACTTGACTAGGTAGAGATTACTACTGCTTTGAGGGACAGATTGTAGATCTGATAACATCTCTCATTTTTCTTCCTTTTGCAGCCCTCTAGCACTTTCCAGGACTTTTTTACAGCCATTTTTGTGCCGAAAAGTTCGGGTCCCCATCGACTTCAATGGGGTTCGGGGTCAAGTTCGGGTAACGTTCGGTACCGAACCCGAACGTTTCCGCGAAGTTCAGCCGAACCCGCCGAACCCGAACATCCAGGTGTTCGCTCAACTCTAATCATTACCTTCTGTTTTAGGTTAAATGGCTAACCACAAACACGTGCAGGGCCTAAACTCTCCCCTTAAGCGCAGAAAAACCTGTGACCACTCCAAATCCCTGAAATTAGATATCCTCATGCTCCAAGAAACACATTATTCCACTCAATACAACCCCAAATTCCTCCATTCCCACTTCCCTCACGTTTACATCGCTAATGCGGCAAACAAAACCAAAGGTGTGGCGATTCTGATATCCAAAACGCGTAATTTTACATGGCTCTCTGACCTGAGAGACCCTGAGGGCAGGTACATTCTTGTTAAGGGGAACATAGAGGACCACATTTTTTCATTGATCTCATATTACGCCTCCTACAAGGGACAGACCCGCTTTTTTCAAAGCCTGCTTGACTCCCTCTCCCCCTTCCTGGAAGACACGGTACTTTTCGGAAGTTACTTAACCACTTACCAACCGGAAGGTTTTCCAGCTTTAGGACCAGAGCACTTTTTGCGATTCGGCGCTGCGTCGCTTTAACTGACAATTGCGCGGTCGTGTGATGTTGCACCTAAACAAAATTTGCGTCCCTTTTTTCCCACAAATAGAGCTTTCTTTTGGTGGTATTTGATCACCTCTGTGTCATTCCTAATCGCCGCTATAAACAAAAGAAGAGCGACCATTTTGCAAAAAAAACCCAAATTTCTTACTTTTTGCTAAAATTCAAATCCAAAAAAAAATATAAAAAAACATTTTTTTCACAGTTTTTGGCCGATTTATATAATTCCTCATATTTGTGATAAAAAAAATCGCAATTGGCGTTTATTGATTGGTTTGCACAAAAGTGGCCGCGTTTACGGATGGTGAGAATTGATTTCTGGGGTTTTTATTTTTTTTTATTTTTTACTAGTAATGGCGGCGATCTGCGATTTTTAGCGGTACTGCGATATTGCAGCGGACATGTCGGACACTTTTGACACTTTTTTGGGACCAATGACATTTATTCAGCGATCAGAAATTTAAATGTCCACTGATTACTGTATAAATGTTATTTGCGGTGAAGGGGTTAACCTGCAGGGGGAGAGCTAGGGGTTAACTGTGTTCCCTGGGTGTGTTCTTACTGTGGGGGGGTTGGGCTAACATGGGCATGAGAGATCTAACTGGTATATTAGTGATAGAAGGAAAAAATACAATGGGATCACTAAAATGAAAACTGGGCACAACACATATGTTGAGGGAGACCAGGATGTAGCAAACCATTTAAACAATTACTTTTGTTCAGTCTTCTCAGAAACAGACTGCACTAATGATAACAATTTAGGGAATCATATTGGTTCTAGTAATGATGGTTCATTTCTAGGATTTCTGGAGACAGAGGTAGCTGAGGAACTGGCTCGGTTAAAGTTTAATAAAGCAATGGGCCCTGATGGTATTCATCACAGAGTTCTAAGAGAACTTTGCGATATAGTTGTTGGACCATTAACAAATCTTTTAAATAAATCTCTTCTAACAGGAGGTACAATCGGGTTGGGGGGGTGTCATTCTTGTGTGGGTCCCTTGTGTCAATTG
>BLSH010354177.1:825449-843689 GCA_018402905.1 Glandirana rugosa | reverse complement strand
TTACTGTTTTATATCATTATCGTCACTTTTAAGCCACGGAAAGTTATCACTGCAATTTCAAGGTTTAGGCTGTATATATAGCCAGTATTTCTACATGATTGGAACTTACTGCATTGTTATTGAAGTGTTTCTATTGTACATTGCACTTTATATCAGCTATTTATACCTATTGATTTGACACATTTTATACGTTGATTACATAGTTGTATATCACTGTATCACAAACACTAATAAGACCACTAAAATATTGACACCTACAGAAATAGGCTGCGCAGTACCATTCATCCTTTTAAATCACAAAGCTTATATTGTCATATAATTAGGTACAGCAGCAACCTAGTTTTACTTTCACTACACTTATCATAGTAGCGCGAGGATACCCCCACCTTATTACACCTAAATATGGCGTTCATTACGGTGATCCCAAAGTCCGAGAAGAATACGGAAGAAGTTGATAATTTCCATCCGATTTCTCTCATAAATAATGACTTATTACCAAAATTCTCGCCAATCGCCTAGCTTCGTTTATCGGTACCTACATCTACAAGGGTCAAGTAGGCTTTATACCAGGCAGACAAGGCCCTGACCAAATCAGACGGGCTATCAATATAGTCTCTATACTTCAATCTAACTGGCCTGGACGACCTAAACAAAAAGGAATGCTACTCTCTTTGGACCTCCGAAAGTTTTTCGATTTGGTCTCGTGGCCCTACTTGTTTTCCATCCTTGAACGTTGGGGTTTTGGCCAACGATTTCTAAGCCTCATCCGAGCCCTTTATATGCACACGCAGGCTCTGATAAAACTTCAGGGATTCTTATCCAAACCTATTCTCATTAAAAAAGGCACCAGGCACGGCTGTCCCCTTTCCCCTCTAATCTTCGCCATTGCGATAGAGACTCTAGCCATTTCTATAAGACGCAACCCTAATATCAGTTATTTGTGGCCAACAGGAACACAAATGTGGCTTGTTTGCGGATGATATGCTCTTGTTTATCACCTCCTTGATGACTTCCCTCCCCAACCTTTGTCGGTTACTAGATCGTTTTTCCAAAATTTCAGGTCTTCTGGTTAACTACACAAAGTCCCAGGCGCTTAATGTTTCACTGCAACCCAAGATAATAACCGCATTAGGAAGGATTTTAAATTCGAGTGGAGTGACTCCACCGTTAGATACCTAGGCATTAGCCAAGGCATTAACCTCACGTCCAAATTCGAATCCCTCTACGCTAACAAATACCCTCCTATGTACCGTGAAAATGACCTTAATGCCTAGACTCCTCTACCTCTTCCGCTCCTTGCCCATCCCAATATGAAAGGATCATCTTACATCTTTCCAAAGCAAAATCCTTAAATTAATAGTACAAATAAAAATCCGCGCCTATGGTAAACACTAGTAAAAGTATAGAGCTGCTGGTTCAAAAGTATAACTGTAGTGGGTTATACTAAAACATGAAACACAAATTAAATGGGTACCGCGCTCATAGAGCAGTTATTCACACACAGAAAGGATCTCTCATGTATGACAAGTGCAATATCTCCTGGATAAAACCAGAGATTTACACTTTCTGCTCAGTTGGAATCATAGCGCCTAAACAGCGATTATAGTGCCTAAACAGTAGTTACAGTGTAACTCTATATACAAGTACAAAGTTGCTAAAAATTTGTCTACCGGGACCATTGGTTTAATTTAATTTTTAGCAACTTTGTACTTGTATATAGAGTTACACCAACCCCTCAATGGACTGTAAGCACTTCCGAGGGACATATTGGAACAGCGCCTTATGATTGTGTTTAACCATTGTAACTACTGTTTAGGCACTATAATCGCTGTTTAGGCGCTATGTTTCCAACTGAGCAGAAAGTGTAAATCTCTGGTTTTATCCAGGAGATATTGCACTTGTCATACATGAGAGATCCTTTCTGTGTGTGAATAACTGCTCTATGAGCGCGGTACCCATTTAATTTGTGTTTCAAAATCCTTAAATTCACTTGGGGAAGTTCCGGATATAGGATTCCTCAACACTCTCTATATCACCACAGACAGAGGGGAGGTCTGGGTCTCCCACATCTTTATAAGTATTTCCTTGCCGCTAGGTTAGCACAGTTATCATTAGTATACGCCAGATTTGAGAAACCGGACTGGGTGCAGATAGAGAGGCAGGCGACTCTGCTTGATACATTAGATTTCCTTTTATGGTGCTCTTCCAAAAATAGGCCCCCGATCATGGCTCCGACTCTTTCTAATGCACTAGCGTTGTGGGATAAGCTCAGCCACCTTCCTTCCCTAGTCTCTCCCGCCAAACCACTAGTGCACCTGTTTCACAACCCAGACTTCCCACCAGGGTTAATTATTAAAGCCTTTCAATGGTGGCTGAACAAAGGGCTTTTCCGAATAGGACATTTTTACACTTCCACAGGCCCGATATCCATAAACTACTGTGTGAGTAAGCTGGACCTTCCCGATTCGGAAAGATTTAGGTTTGGCCAAATTTCCAACTTCCTACACAAAAATGGGAGAGAAAAGCCCCCCCCCAGATTTACAACCTATGAACGGTGGCGTGGTCAGCCTACTGTACAGAAGGGGGGCATCTCGGTCATATATGAGGCTCTCAACCTCCTCTCGGTTAAATCTGCCTTCATGACAGCTTGGAAGTCAGACTTCCAGGTTCAGTGGGACCTTGATAGATGGCAGATTGCTTTTTTTAAATCATTCAATGGTGTCTTGAACACAACCATATCAGAGGCTTAGTTTAAAGGTCCTCTCTCACCCCAGCTAGACTGGCGAGGTATTACCCGTCAGCAGACCCTCTCTGCTTCAGAGGCTGCCAGCGTACGGGCACCATGGCTCATGTATGGTGGGAATGCCCCAGAATACGCTCTTTTTTGTCCAAAATATTCAGCCTAATCAAGAAGGTCACAGGTTGCCAACTACCGAGGTCCCCCACCATCGCCCTTCTGAATGAACACATCTCGCAGGTTTCTAAGTCGAACCGTAAATTGATTCATCATATCTTATTAGGGGCCAAGATCACTACAGCAGGGGCGTGGAAGCAGAAGCGTGTATCGCTGAGAGCGGCTACACGTAAAATCTCATGGTTGATGACACAAGAAAAAATGGCCAGCATCTTATCAGATAATGTACAAAAATTTGAAATGGTCTGGGAACCCTGGGCGACTCTCCTGCGCATGTGCGCATTTCCTTTATGCCTGGCGTTCCAGCAACTTAAGTATTCAAAGGTTGTGACAGGGTTGGCTCAACACATTTCTCCTATTTCTCTTTCTGGCTCAACTTTTCTCTTCCTTTCTGCCTATCCAGTTTCTCGGTGCTATTTGTTCTTCTCTACAGGTCCGTGTAGGTAACTGGTCGTTGACCCTGGATGAGACAGTTTCGTGGACAGTGTCTATCTCACATGAACTATGTCTGCTCCCCCTGACAGACCCATTTGGGCCGGGGGCTGCCCTGGGCTGTCCGTGGTGGCCTCCAGCACAGCATGATCCCTTCTGGGGTGCTGGGGGGTCTGGGGGCCCTCCCCGCCTTCTCCCTTGACCAACTACGTCACAGGGCTTGGGGCAATTTGGTTGAGATAAGATTAGGGGTTACAACAACCCAGACTCAGTCAGGCTTACTTTTCATGTATTGATTTTGACATGTGCTTAAACAATATGTGCTAGTTGTAATGTTTTCTTGCCCTCCGTTACTTGTTTTTGTATCAAAACTCCTACTGGACTTTACATGTATCACAAATGTCAGCTATTGTGTTTAATTCTTAAAAAATCTTCAATAACACCCTTTTAAACTGAAATTTTGGCCGGCACGGGTGTCTGCCTCCGTTCCGCACAATATTCAGTGTGGATCGCAGCTAGAGGGAAGGGGAGACGGGTCTATGTGGTTGAGTCTCTCACCCGTTCCTCTGGAGCCAGGATTCCTCCGGATAGCGTGGGGATCTAGCAGAGCTCCCCCGAGACACATCCTCTTTTATTCACATCAAGCCATGCCCGCACATGCAACCTTTTAAATAAACCTGGCTACAAGTCAGATTTTATGGAAACCTGCCATTTGGACTGCCTTTTTCCAGGGAAGGTGATCCCCATTGAGCTAACCCCCCACACGTGGTGAACTCGGCGGACATCTTCCTGAACAAGTAGAAAGAGGGAGGATGTATTAAAATGGTTGTCAACCTGTGACAACCACTTTAACCTACAGGTAAGCCTATAATAAGGCTTACCTGTAGGTTCCCTGCATATCTCCCAAACCTGCACGGTTTAGGAGATATACAGTGTACTAGATGTGCTGACATCATTTCGGCACACGCACAGTGAAGAAATGGTCTCCATGCCGTTTCTTCACTGTTATCGTGCTGTGACTGGCGGCTCCCGCGCGCATGCCCGGGAGTGACGTCATGCAACTCCAGCCAGTCACGGAGTCGTAGCCCCGGAAGGAAGAGGGGCTGAAGATGGACATTGCCTGCACAGGGGACATTGCTGGACATCGCAGGCTTCATTTGCAGGTAAGTGACACATAATGGGCTACTATGCGATGCATAGTAGCCCATTATGCTTCTACTTTGCAGGGGAATATAGAGGAAGTAATACAGAGGGATTACTTCCTCTTTAAAAGCCATGTTGCAGGGGCATGGCTTAGCAATGGCAGCGTGAGGACGTGCATTCCTGAGCTTTGTACGGGCTGGGGCTGAGAAAACTCGTTATAAAGTACAGACGAGCGGCTCTTTCATGCTGGGGGACCGCAAACACCCGCCGGCCACTGGGGAGTCAAAAGGACCCGAGATAATGAATTATTTCTTGCGGCAACACGCTGCCTCCTCACCCACGGCCCTGTCCAAGATTGAGAAGAGAAGGGCTTTTGCAAGTCTCTTTCCCATTTCAAGTGGGTGTTGGTTTTGCGAAATGTTTGTTTCCTTTGCAGCATGTTGTAGAACAGTGTGATACCCTTGGTTTTGGGTGAGGGTGTTCTGTAATAGTCCCATGCTGGTTGAGGGATTGCAATGGTTGGAATAGGATGACTGCCCAGCAATGCCTGTATTCTTGCCATTGTAAGATGTGAGCTTTTTGGTGCCCTATACTCTACAACCAGTTGATTGACCGTCTTGGGGGCAGAGCTGGAAAGAAAGTCCTGTAACGTGAATATACCACACTTTTGGATATGTTTAACAGAGATTATGGGCATTCTGTTCGCTAATGTCTGAAACATGGGTTGCAATTCAGGAATATGGGTAGTATTGCCTCCCTGGCTAATGAATATTTTCCATGCTTGGATGGATACTTGGATGGTGGGTGGGAGATCTTTCATGGGCCAGTGTGTCCATGCATCTCCAATTAGGAGCGATGTTAAGTCATTGGTTGGGGCTAGTTCCTTCTCCAGCTCGACCCACAATGGCGCATTGGCGTCTTAGTCCATTCTAACTGCCCAGAGATAGTGACATATGTCTGTTAGTCTTGCACCCCCCCCCACAGATTTATGTGTGATCAGGTTTTGACGTGGGCACCTGGCTCTTTTCCCATTCCAAATGAACTTCCATAAGAGACTCAACAGGGTTTGTAGGTACTGAGTAGGGGTTGGGAGTACACGGAAGGTGTACAAGATTTTGGGTAGGATGGTCATCTTAAATGCTGTGAGCCTCCCCATCTATGATAGCTCCCTGATAGACAGATCTACTAGTTGTTTGTCAATTTTGACTAGGAGAGTTTTATAATTTTTTGTGACCAGATCTTTGGTTTTAGGTGTTAGCATTATTCCTAGATATTGGATGCTCTGGTCTGTCCATTTGTAGGGAAGAGTTTGCTCGAGTTTCTTTTTGCTATGTTTAGGAACTCCCAAATTTAGGATAAGGGATTTTGTGAAGTTGACTTTATAATTTGAGATTTTGCTAAAGGCCTCCAGGACTCTGTGGGCACTAGGTAGAGAGGTAATTGGGTTCATCAGCAATAGAATGACGTCATCCGCAAAAAGGTTGATGATATGGGGGCGTGACACAATTTTGAAACCAGAGATCAAGGGGTGAGTGCGTCGTTTGCGAGTTCTATCATTAAATTGAAGATGGAAGGGGAGAGTGGGCAACCTTGTCGAGTCCCATTGGTTATATTAAATGGTTTGGACAAGAGTCCCGATGTGTACACCTGTGCTGTGGGGCAAAGGTACAACACCAGTATTGCTTTCAGGCAGGACCCTTTGAAGCCAAATTTGGTAAGCACGTGGGCCTTACACCCCCAATGAACTCTATCAAACGCCTTCTCTGCGTCTATTAAGCAAAGTGGATAAGGTTTACAAGCCTTCTAGTGGCATCTGAGGTCTGCCGCCCCCTCACGAAGCCCATCTGGTCGCTGCTGATTAGCACCGGTAAGAATTTAGTAATGCGTTTACCAGCATTTTTCCATATATTTTAATATCGGAGTTTAGTAGAGATATTGGCATAAAGTTTGCTGGAGTCGTGGCTTCTTTCCCTGGTTTAGGAAGTGTCACTATGTGTGCTCTAAGCATCTCAGTTGGGAATTTAGAAGTAATCCCAGCAGTGGCGAATACTTGTAGCAAGAAGGGGAGTCCTTTGTAGATTTTTAAATATTTATTAGGCAGGCCGCCAGGGCCTGGGGATTTGCCGTTTGGAAGTGTATTGATTGTGGCTTCAATTTCTTTAGTTGTGAACGGGGCATTTAGTTCCGCTAGTTGTGCATCGGATAACTTGGGGAGGTTCAAGGTTTGTAGGAACTCTTGTATATCTTCCTCTGAATATTGAGGTGTTGTTGTGTCACTGCCTAAATTATAAAGCGAGCCGTAGAAGTCGGCAAACATATCAGCTATGGTTTGGGGGTTAGTCACTTTATGCTGGGAAGTCGGGTGATTGAGGAAAGCAATTCTTGTTTTCGTGTGGGTCGCTTTTAATCTATTGGCAAGATATTTGCCGGCTTTGTTGGCGTAATGTGCCAATTTCAGGCGTCTTAAGTGGTAGTCATATTGCTGTGTCAATAGTTCTCTTAGGTTTTCTCTAAATTGGGACAGTTTTTGTGTTATGGTTGGATCAGGGGCTGATTTGTTAATTGATTCAAAGGAGTGAATATCTCTTCAGAGGGAGTTAAGTTTGGCGTGGTAATGCTTTTTGTGTCTAGCCCCTTGCTGAATGAGTATACCCTTTATGTATGCCTTATGGGCATTCCATAATGAGTAAGGATTCTCTACTGAGTGTTCGTTTGCAGTGAAGAAATTTCAGAGATGTTGGGATATAATGTGGGTGTATTGGGGGTCCTGTATAATTTTGTTATTGCAGCGCCAGATGGGGGAGGAGGAGGGAGCATCCCCTACAATTAAAGACATGGTGATGGCGGCATGATCGGACGAAGTGATATCATGTATTTTGACTTCAGAAACCTTTTGCAACAGCTATTTGTCCGTGAGGAACATATCTATCCAGGAGTATGATTGATGCCTGTGGGAGAAAAAGGGTATAGTCCCATTCATTTGCATGGAGGCATCTCCATACATTAAAAAGCTCTTCCGAGTGAAGGAGACAGCTCAGGGTTGCTGCTCTTTGTGGTGAGCATGATGTGGTATCCAGAGATACGTCTGCTATTATGTTTAGGTCTCCACATATTATGAGATTGCCGTATTTGGAATCTTGTACCTTCCTCAGTAGTCTACGTACGAAGCGTATCTGGTGGGTATTTGGCACGTATGCTGTATACTGTGTAAGGGTGTTCATTAATGTCTGCATTGAGGATAATGTAACAACCTCCGTCGTCTATGTGGATATCTTTGAATCGGAAGGGCACTGATTCTCTGACTGCCAAGAGTACTCCTCCTCTTTTATAGTCCGAGATGTTGGATAAAAAGACGTGGGGGTAGTTCTTGTTTTTACAAAAGGGTACTTTAGATGTTTGGAAGTGGGTTTCTTGTATGCACAAGATATCGGCTTTATGTGATTTGGCCTCTTTCCACATTGAGTGTCTCTTGGCCAGGTGGTTGAAGCCCCTCACATTCAGTGATAGACATTTAATGTTCATTTGTGGTTATGGTGATGGTGCTTGAACATGAGGTGTGGTACTCACATGTTTGGTGGTCTTCCCCTTGTGTTCATCCTTCCGATCCGGGGACCTGGGGCACATACGAGGTGGGTCTGTGGACTCTGGATGGCGATGATGGTGAGCTTTAGACATGGGAGGTAAAGGTTGGGTGCTTCTGTGTGGAATAAGAAGAAGTGTAAGAGAAACAACTAGAAGAAGAGAAAAAAACAAAGTCATAACGTAAAAAGAACTTGGGCCCAATTGCAGACCTGTGTGCAGACGATACTGCTTAGAATGCATCGGGGGGGAGGGGGGGTAAAGTGGAGTGACTCTGGGGTCCTCCTTGGTCAGAGAATGTGGCTGATAAATTGGTCCATTTAGGAGCCTCCTGTAGATTTTTTTTGTGTTGTCTCTTGTGAGACACTGCTTACCACTCTTCCTGGATGATGCCTACTTGCGGTTATAGAATTTGATTAGGCGATGAGGCTGCAGTGGATTCAGGGAGTATTCCCCACCTGCGCAGGGCTGCGATCCCTTCTTCCAGTGTGGATATTTGGATTGTTGTCCTGTTGTGGGTTATTAGGAGTGTCGCTGGATATTTCCATTTGTGTAGGATTTTGCTCTTTCTCAGTGCCTTTGTCATGGTAGCCAGGTTTCTGCGACGTTGTATCGTGTGTCTGGATAGATCTGGTAGAAGTTGGATGGACGCAAATGGTGAAGAGACGTTATCTGCTCTGCGAGCTACTGTCATGATCTATTCTTTCATGTGGTAGCAGTGCACTCTGAGCAGTACATCCCTTGGTGATTCTGCCGAGGGTCTCGGCAACCAATGTATCCTGTCAATCAGGAGGTCTTGTGCCAATAGGGACAGCAATAGTGTGGAGAATAGAGCTTGAGCGTATTGTTGGAGTTGATTTGGTAGAACGGACTCCAGAACACCACTTAGTTTGATGTTGTTTCTCCTGAATCTGTCTTCCAAATCCGAGATCTTGTCTTTCAGCCAGGCAATCTCCTCGTTCTGGGCTCTGTGTGCATCTACCATGGTGTTATGTGCAGATGAGTATTCGTCCATTTTCTTTTCTACCCAGTCAAGCATGGTGCTGATTACTTGTACTTCCACCTGGCACTGGTCCAGCCCGGACATTATGTCAGATTGTAGGGATGCCCTGAGGGACAGTAGCATTTCCTTGAGCATAGTGTCTAAGATAGGTTGACCCGCCATGGGGAAGCTGGTGATGAGATCTGGCCCTGGGATATGGGCATTTTGTTGTCCTGAATCAGGTCCACTCACCTCCATTTCCCCGTTATGTTGTGGATCTGCCTGAGAGTCTAAGCGTGGTTTTTGCTTCTGAGCACTCCGTGTGGATGGTGTGGATGGTGTGGATGCTCCTGAGGAAGGTACTCTCATGCTGGCTTTTTTTTGCTTGTTCCCACTATCCTTATTCAGGGTTGCAGTTGTAGGGATTATCTGAGGGTCTGGCGCGGTGCTCCCGTCTTGTTGGAGTTTGTGAGCTGCTGAGGTAAAGTAGCCCCTCCTGGGCAGAATTAAATGATGGATGGCTATTAGATCAGCCATTTAGCCGGAGTCTTGTTCCTGAGATGGACAGAGCTCGGGACTTAAGCGTCCATTTTGCTTTTTTAATGTACAAATGCAGCAGTTTAGAAAATAGAAAGGTTTAGCACTGGGAAACACTTTTTGATAGCTAAATAGTGCATTCTATATATAGGTATATGCATCAGACCAAAATGAGGGACAAATGAAGAGGAATGAGGGACAGAGGGATCAGGGACAGTCCCTTGAAATCAGGGACAGTTGAGAGCTATGGGTAAGACACTGTAGACCTGCTCCAGTAGCCTGTTTCGGAAAGGCCCCAGTGGTTCCTTCACTGCCGGGCCGATGAACTGGGCCTTTCGCCCTTGCTATGTTTTCAGCCGCCTATGTTTTTGGCCATCTTGGCAATGCAAACATGTTTATCAATATCTCTACTTTAGAACGGAAAGATGTTCAGTTTTATTCCTAGGTTCCCTGTTCTTATTGGCCACTTCATCGACCTAGGGGACAGGAACACCACTGTTAATCCTGGCCAGGGAGATCCCCCTCGGAGAGAGAGATCAACTTTTTTCCTTTCAGGCCCCATGAACTGGGCCTCACCACTATTGCATGGGTCAGGTTCTGGCCAATTGGGCCCCACAGCCACTACCATCTCTCTGCTGAAAAGAATGTATATTACCACCCTCGGTTCTCTACCCCCTGGCCCTGGATCCCTAGAGCCACTTATCCGTTGATCCTGACACCCCGGGCCCAACTTGGATTGAATTGATTCCACATGTTCGTTCATTTACTATGTTATGTTTTTTGCTGGCTATGCTGCTCATCCCCTTTCACCGCCGCCTTAGGTGGTAGCAGGGGTGACCTACGAGCAGGTACTTAGGATCTGCAGGGCAGGCTCCGCACCCCAATTCCCATGCCATCCCTGAGCCAGACTTGGCTATTAACCTACTGATCCCTAGTGATGTGGCCTAGGGGAGATTTCTACCTTCAGTAGAACTACCGCTCCATTATCTCCTCCTGACAGTCCACAGCTCCTGGTACTCACTTGATGATGGGGGGATGTAGTCTGCTGTGCGGAAGCCTTCATCTTATAGCTGAGGTGATAGTATTGGATCCTGAACTTGTTTCTTTATATTATTTCTTCATACATGTTTCGTGTGGGTTTTATGTTTATATATTTTGGTCCATGGGGGGGGTGCAGGGGCGGCTATACATGCTAACTGTTCCTCCATATATACTCCCTGTCTGGAGCATCACCATTATAAGTGCTCTCCCTGGGTGCACCTCTGCGGAATGGCCACAGCTGGGGAACTTGCCTCGCATTTATGTTTGCAATATATGCAGCTCTCTTTTCATTTTACCGTTTTCCCTCTTCTAAATGGTTCTGCTTTGCTGGCTCTATTAACATGTAACTTTAATGTGTGTTTTTTTATGCCCTTTCCCATGCATCTCCATTTGTGTTAACTTCCTCTAACGCACAATTGCCCGCGTCGGCCGAATTCTAACGCCCCTCCCCCCCCCCCAACTAGGGCGGACTCGTGATTGGGCAGATGGTGCTCGACCAGAGTCCTTGAATTTACTTGCACTGCTACTAGATTACTCCCAAATCTTTCCTTCTTCCTCCCTCTCTTCTCTTTCTACCTTTTTCTACACGTCTCTCTCCCGGGCACGGCAACCTACCTCCCCCGGGGGGGAGTCCAATCAATTAGGACCCTCATCCATATTGTTCTCGGCTTGCCTAATATCCGAAAGACTAGATGGGTCTCAACACCCCGGAGAAACGCTCTCAGCTCTTGGCTGATCTGAGGAAAGATAAAACTCAAGTTTCTTTCTTGCAGGAAACGCATTTCCGGGGCGACCATATCCCTAAATTGATCAATAGGGCCTTTCCAACAGTGTATCACAGTGTTTCTCCCATCTCCAAGTCCAAGTCCAAGGGGGTCAGCATTCTAATGGCCAAATTGTTCCCCTGGATTTTTTGAAGCACAGCGGGCAGATGCCCAGGGCCGTTTCCTCCCCCTGCGGGATAGGGTGTCTGATGTGCGGGTCACCTTTGCCAATGTTTACCGAACGCAGATCATCCCCAGTTCTTGCGGAGACTCCTCCCTGGGCTCTTAGAGTTCTCGGAGGGACTTCTTATCTATAGGGGTGACCTCAACTTTGCTATGGACCCACTATTGGATGCTTCCCGTGGGCTCTTAGAGTTCTCGGAGGGACTTCTTATCTATAGGGGTGACCTCAACTTTGCTATGGACCCACTACTGGATGCTTCCCGTGGCTCCTCCCACATTTCATATCCCCCCCCCAGGCAGACTCTGCATTTGGTAGACACATGGCAACTCCTACATCCACAGGAACGTGATTATTCCTTTTTCTCTTAGGTCCACCATACCTACTCACAACTTGACTACCTTTTGATAACACACAAGGACTTATCCAGAGTGGTGTCCGCTTCCATAGACGTCATCTCTCTTTTGGATCATGCTCCAGTCTATTTGACACTTTGTCCGGGACCTGAAATTCAGCCACCCCCATCCTGGAGACTAAACGAGTCTTTGCTCCAATCAGAGGAGACCTGTTCTGAACTCCTGACCACTCTGCAGGAGTATTTCTCCATCAAGGAAGCCTCTGTCTCTAATCCATTGGTGGTATGGGAAGCCCATAAGACTGTTTTTCAAGGAACACTGATCAGAATAGGGGCCTGACTTAAAAGGGAAATGGAAGAACCGTTTGCCCAGATGCACAGTCTGGAATGTTCCCATAAAGCCAGTCTCGCTCGCTCCACTTATAAAGATCTCCTTAGAGTTCTCGTGGAACTCCATTCACTCTTATTCCGTAAAACTAAACAAAAACTTGGGCACAATGTACGAATTCTCTAACAAACCGGCACCCTGCTGGCGTGGGCATTATGGGGCCCGTGCACAAAATCTTATATCTCCAGTATAAGGGCCTCCTCTAGAAGGTTCCTTTTACGAGGGTCTTTACAACTTACACGGTGGCTCCCCTCCACACCCTCCCTCTGATGACAGGGCCACTCCACAGTCCTATATTGCCTCCTCTGGCATGCCGTCACTCCCCCTTGAGGTCAGAGAGGAACTAGAGGAGCCTATTACCGCTGAGGAGTTGGGAGTGACACTGTCTCAGTCGAAACCGAAAAAGGCTCCCGGCCCAGATTGTCTTACTCCAACATATTACAAGAACTTTTTTGATACACTATCCCGACCCCTAGTCTCCGCTCTTAATTCTATCATGGAGGGAGAATCCTTTCCGATAGACACCCTGAGAAGGACCTACTTCGGTGTGGAAACTATTGGCCGATAGCGCTTCTGAACATCGACCTGAAACTGTTCGCCAAAATTCTGGCCAAGATACTGCTCCCGCATATCCTGAACCTTATCCACAGGGACCAGGCAGGCTTTGTGCCCCTTTGAGAACCCCGGGATAACACCATTAAGGTACTGAATCTGATACACGCAGCCCGATCTTCAAAACGGCCTCTTCTGCTACTGTCCACGGACGCAGAGAAGGCCTTTGATCAGATAAACTGGACTTTCATGTGGGCCACCCTCAAATACATAGGTTTACAATCCTCCATGCTAAGTTGGATATTGTCTCTTTACTCCGCTCCCACAGCCACGGTTAAGGTCAATGAGACGAAATCCAACTTTTTCAGCATCCATAACGGCACACGTCAGGGCTGTCCCCTGTCTCCTCTGATATTCATTCTCTCTTTAGAACCCTTTCTGTGTACAGTGCGGGCAGATCCTGCCATTGTCGGATACCAGAAGACATCAGGGATGCACAAGGTGGCCGCGTTCGCAGATGATCTGATCTTTCTTTTAACTCAACCCCACGCTTCCCTGCCAAACTTACTTCAGTCTTTGCAAGAGTATGGCTCTCTTTCCTTTTTTCAAATCAACCTGTCCAAGCACTCTATCCTAAATGCCACGGTGGACGAAGACAACGTCAAATCGTTAAAATCTGCATTTCCTCTCCACTGGGTTGCTAACGCTATTCACTACCTAGGGGATGACATCACTTCTGACCTCCTCCATTGGCATCCGCTCACCCTAATGTGGTTCAGTTGCTGTAATGCCATCAAGATGACTCTGTTGCCCAGGGTACGGTACCTTATGCAATTGCTCCACATCCATCTCCCCCCTGCGTTCTTCAAACAAATTAGTTCAGTGTTCTGAGGATTCGTCTGGTCCCACCGCAGACCCCGCATTAAGCTCCAGCTTCTCAGTCTCCTGAAGCGCAGTGGGCGGGGGGGGGGGTTGGCTTGTCAGATGTGAACACCTAATACAGAGATACACATCTTTCCAGACTGGTGGATTGGCACTGTCATGGAGAGGCAAAGCACTGGGTGGCTATGGAAATGGAGGACTCCAATAGCACGGTCAAGAGCTAGCCATGGACCACCTCACCTTTGTAAATGCTCTCATGGCCCAGCCCACCCTGGGCAGCACACTGTTGGTAGCTAGGGAGGCCTTTCGACACTCTTCAGTGTCACCGTCACCCTCCCCAATGGTGCCGATCCTGGGCAACCCAGACTTTGCACTTGGCATGCGGAGCCCCCATTTCCAGCCACTGGTGACGAGCAAGAGGCTACATCTTTGCGACTTTGTAATCTCGGATGGCCAACTTTCCTAATTTGTTGGGGTATATGCTTCGGATCCCCCATTGGATTTTCGGAGTGGCTTTCAGTTGCAAACTTTCCTTCGTAGGAGTTTGAGAACACCAGGCATATCCCGACAGCTTACGGAATTGGAAAACATCTGCCATCGAGGAGAGATGGTCCGACACAGTTTTTCCAACTTCATTGATTCAACCAGAGGAAGGCTTTGACCCTCATTTTCTTTCAAAGTTGGAATCAGACCTTGACATCCAGTTCACTGATTCTCAGAAGGAGAAGATCTTACATTTTGCTCAGAAGTCCTCCATAGCTAACAGAGTTCAAGAGACCTGCTATAAAATTTTGACTTGTAGATGCAGGGTACCAACCACCCTGCACTGTTTCTTCCCTAAGGTCCAGAGTCTGTGTTGGCGGTGTGGCACCGCTGAGGGAACAATGTTACATATTTTCTGGGACTGCCCCAAACTTGGGCCTTTTTGGTGTGAGGTGATCGCCACAATCAGAACCTGACACCTGACAAATGTGGATCTGGAGGGGAACCCTGCGGCCTGTCTGTTACATCTCTCGGAGCGACCGATTAAAAAAATACAAGGCATCCCTCACAATTCAGTTATTGAATGCGGCTAAGGCATGTATCCCCCTTTGCTGGAGATCGGAGAATCCACCATCCATGGCCCTATGGTTTTCAAAAGTAAACTAACTGAGAGATATGGAAGACCCCCCCCGCACCTTGCACAACTGGGAGGAGATCTTTTGTGAGACTTGGAGACCATGGCAACATTTTGTGTATACTGACACATACCTCCGAAAGGTCCCGTGAACTGGCTGCCTACTTGGACTGGATTCGCTCACCTGAGCGAGAGGCACCATTTATCTTTATCTTATCTATTCATTTACCTGTACCCCTACTTTGCTATCTTGCCTGCAACAATCTGCTCGCCCCCTCCCCTCTTTTCCTTCTTCTTGACTGGTTCTTTCCCCCACATGGGGAACCCATGCCCTATCCCCCTCCTTTCATCCTGTCTCCCTGCCCACCTTATTTGAACACCTAAATCAGTTGGTAGTAATATCTTATGGAAAGTCAAATATAACTATATCATTATTGCTCCCTGAATTTTACGTCCATGGTCCTAATCTACATGGCCGCCGGGTCACTATGTGCCCCTATACTTTAGATGTTTTAATATCTAGCACAATATGACATCTATGTTTCTGTGCTTGGGTCCTACCTACAGTTATTTGTATTCCCCCCCCCAGCTCTGCCTAATGTGCGAATCTTATAACTGCCAAATTTTGTACTATCGCTTCAGGAGGGTATAGCGGAGCCTGTTGAATTGTAAATTCTGTTTTATGTGACCCCTCTGTGTCGCTTTGTCATATCTTATGTCTATTTCATTTACTATGATTGTAAACCGTTACCTTCTTGAAAGTAAAGGAATTACAAAAAAAAGCCCTGTTGCAGGCCACTGCAACCCAACAGGAAGCAAATCATCAACAACAGGAAACCAATTGCCAGATCGCACAGACCACTGCAGTGCAGCAGGAGGTAAATCGCCAGCAGCATGAGGTGAGTCGCCAAGCTATTGCAGCGCAGCAGGCAGAAAATTGCCAGCAACATGAGGCGAGTCGCCAAGCCGTTGCAGCCCAGCAGGAGACAAATCGCCAGTTTGCAGAGGCCCTTATGGAATTAAAGAAGGGGTCTGCAAGTCCTTTACCGATGGAACAGAAAATGGTGCGTGCCAGCTATTTCTTGCAGAAGATGACACCTGCAGATGATGTGGAAGCGTACCAAGCAACTTTTGAAAGAGTCGCTGTTCGAGAAGGATGGCAAAAAGAGCAATGGGCAGGACTGCTAGCACCTTTTCTGACAGGAGAACCCCAAAAGGCTTATTAAGACCTGGAATCAGAGGCTGCCCAGGATTATGAGCCACTGAAAGCGGAGATGCTTGCACGCATGGGCGTCACCATTGCAGTCCGGGCTCAACGGGTGCATCGCTGGTCATACAGTACTGACAAGCCACCCCGCTCCTAAATGTTTGATTTGATATACCTCACCAGCAAGAGACTTTGCCGGGCCCTAAGATTGTGGAGCGTGTGGTCATGGACCATTATTTATGTGTGCTCCCTGCCACTTTGAGGAAGTGGGATGACCCTAAGACTGCACAACAGCTGGTTGACCTGGTGGAGAGATATATGGTGTCCAAGGACTTGTTGAACCCATGCATGCCCCACTCTCTAGGGGTGAAAAATCGCCTGTAAGACTGTTCCAGGGTTCAAGGGCGTGGGAAGAAATTACAAGTCTGTTCCCACAGATAATGAGACTATGGGCTCAGGACCTGGAGACTGGCCAAATAGGTCAGGAAGGTCTCTGAGGCCATTTAGAGGACTGGGTATAGAACATATAAAATGTTAATCGCTGCCATGAGTTGGGTCATATTGCTGCTAACTGTTCCCTAAATAATGAACCAATGCAATGTGATAATAGTTACTTGAAAAAATGCATGTCTTTTTTTGCACAGGTAGCCTGTACTGCAACATGTCAGGAACGCATGGAAAAGCAAATGTGTGCAATTTCAGTGGATGGAAAGCCAGTCACAGCTCTGCTAGATTTTGGTAGTGTGGTGACCTTAGTCAAAGGTGATTGTGTAAGTCCTGCAAAGTTACACCCTAGCACTATTGAGTTTATTTGCATACACAGTGACACATGGGATTACCAGACTGCTGTGGTTGAGATTGATACCCCTTGGGGCATGGTGACACATTCAGTGGGGGTGGTACCCTCACTACTTCATGAGGTCCGAGTGGGGAGAGATTTTCCACACTTTTGGAGTTTATGAGAAGACAAGAGGAGTCAGGAGGACAGAGCTCCCCCTGCTGGGAAAACACTGGAACTCACCACCCACCACTGGCACCCACACACACTGCCTCTTACCTGCTCTCCAGGACCCTTATCACAGGGGTCAAACCAGCAAGAGATCTTCTAGGGATTTGCCTGCGTACCATTACCAATCATTGAAGTGCCTTTTGAAAGGATTGGCATGGATCTGGTGGGACCAGTAGTAAAGTCTGCCCGAGGCCATCAGCACATACTGGTAATACTGGACTATGCCACGCGATATGCTGAAGCCATTCCCTTGCGTAATGCCTCAGCTAAAACTATTGGCAAAGAGCTTGTCCAGGTATTTAGTCATGTAGGTATTCCAAAAGAGGTATTGGCAGATCAAGGCACCCCATTTATGTCCTGAGTCACTAAAGAATTGTGTAAGTTGTTCAAAATCTCCCATCTCCGTACTTCTGTCTACCACCCGCAAACTGATAGTCTTGTGGAGAGATTTAACAAAACACTCAAAAGCATGTTAAAAAAGGTGGTGGACAAAGATAGGAGAAATTGGGATTTTTTGCTGCCATACCTCATGTTTGCCATACAGGAAGTACCTCAGGCATCTACAGGTTACTCCCCTTTTGAAATACTGTATGGGAGACATCCCAGGGGATTGCTAGATGTTACAAAAGAAATGTGGGAGGGAGCGACTACACCTTATAGAAGCGTCATTGATAGAGTTCATTGGCCGAACTTCGCGAAAAAGTTCGAGTTCGGTACCGAACTTGACCCGAACTTGACCCCGAACCCCATTGAAGTCAATGGGGACCTGAACTTTTCGGCACAAAAATGACTGTAAAAAAGTCCAGGAAAGTGCTAGAGGGCTGCAAAAGGAAGTAAAATGATTTTAGAACAATAATCTGTCCCTTACAGCAACAGCAGCCAGTTCAAGCCATGGCTTGAGCTTGAAAAAGCGCTTCAAGCCGGTTACTTGAGATAGTTACTGCGAAGATATTCCACATCAGCGAGGGAGGGTGTAAAGAAAACATTGTAGATCGTTAGGGGACCCTACAGAGGGTATGTCATAAAGTTTTCCCCTCATTGGACATCTACGGACTCCATGAAGGACATACCGTTTGTACTCCATACCGTCGTTTTTTAGGGTTAAAGAGGATAGAAACAGGTGGTGGAAAAAATTGTACGAAAACTCACAAAACAAT
>BLSH010354177.1:788585-805764 GCA_018402905.1 Glandirana rugosa | reverse complement strand
AATTACACCCCAAAATACATTCTGCTGAGTAAAGGGTAAACAAAAGATTACCTGGGGTTTTAGTATTGCAGCTGTCCACAGGAGGATAGCACTGGTCCAGGCAGCAGGCAGGGACTTGGTCAGCTACAGCAAACACAATTGCCCAAGCAAGGGACAGCGAATGCAATTGTCCAGGCAACAGGCAGGAAAACTGTCCATAGTACAGGCAGGGATATTGTCCAAATACAGTCCAGGGTCAGTGCAGGCAGAGATGTTGTCAACAATGCCAAAATATTGGTCCTGGTGGTAGGACAGTGAATGCAATTGTCCAGGCAACAGGCAGGAATACTGTCCATAGTCAGTACAGGCAGCAGGCAAGGATACTGTCCATATATAGTCCAAGGTCAGTGCAGACAGAGATATTGTCAACAGTGCCATAATATTGGTCCTAGTAGCAGGCAGGAACAATTTCCATAGTCCAGGTAGCAGCAGAGGTGTGGTCAGTTCATCCAGCAGGCAGAGGCATGATGGCAATAAGTCCTGCAGGCAGAAGCAGGGCCTCGGTCAGGACAGAATGGGGACAGGGGTAGAGCCTTCTCCCACCCAAACTCTTTGAAGCCTCCAAGTCTCCAGGCCCTAATTTGGGAGAGAGAAAACAAAACAATGCTTTATTCTTCCAGAAAAAAACATTCTGGAGCCCCTCACATACGTGAGACCCCTGTGTTGTGAATCCCACTACTCCAATTGCAGGGTACAAGATCAGTCCAAGAGGCAGGCAAAAAACGTGGTCAAACAGTCCAAGGTCAGTTCCAGATCAGGCAGAAGTATGTACAAAATCAGTAGGCAGAAGCGTGGTTGAATAATAGTCCAGGGTCAGTTCCAGATCAAGCAGAAGTATGTACAAAATCGGTAGGCAGAAGCATGGTCGAATAACAAGCCAGGATCAGTCCCAGAGCAGGCAGTGGCATAAGGGGGGCAAACTGGAAAAAGTAACTGAGGAATCATTAATAATTGACTAGGGTGTGATAACGCCAGAAGCAGTCACCTATGCATAGACCTGGTTGGGAAGGACTGGGCACAATGATAAGTGGTGTCTCTTCTAACTCCTCTACTAGAGCACACCCGGCATCTTTTCTGGCGTTTTTGGCCTGTTTGTCTGGGAGGTATTTTATCAGGGAAATGGCGCTCGGAGAGTCTGCTACACACATTGGATCTAATATTTTCTGGTGGGCCATTGGGGTATAGAAGTGTGGTGATGATATCCTCCTGGTAGCCAAAGAAGGGTTTGGGGTTTACGGTGGAACTGCGATATATGACATAGGTATTGTATATAGCCAAATGAAAAAAATAGAGGGCAACTTTTTTATACCAGTGGTATGTTCTTCTGGTAAATAAATAGGGTTCCAACATTTGTTCGTTTAGGTTGACTCCTTCCATGTACAAATTGTAATAGTGGATAAAGGTTGGCTTCTGTATTGGGTCATTTCTTCTGGGGATCTCCACAAATTAATTGTTGTGTATAGACGATAACAAGTATACATCCCTTCTGTCCCTCCACTTCACAGCCAGAATTTCCTCATTACGCAAACTCGCCTTCTCTCCTTTTCTAAGCCTCATGTTGACTAGAGTTGATCGAACCTCTGGAAGTCTGGATTCGGCAGGTTCGGCCGAACTTCGGGACAAAGTCCAGGTTCAGGTCCGGACTTGACCCAAACTTTGACCCGGACCCCCAGCCCCGTTGAAATCAATGGGGACCCGAACTTTTAGGCACAAAAATGGCTGTAACAAAGTCCTGACAAGTCCTAGAGGTCTGAAAAAGAAAGGACAATGGGGGTAAGAGTTGGACAAGTGCCCTACAAAGAAATGGGGACAGAGAAATAACTTAAAATAATTTTGAAACTAAAATCACATAAAAAAATCAAAAATGGAGGTGGATGTGGAGTTGGAGGTTGAGGAGGCGGTGAAAGTGGCGGTGGAGGAGGAGGAGGAGGTAGCCAACACTGTTTGTTTTTTTATTTTTGTGCAAGAAATCATCTCCAAGTTGTACAGGGAAAGTTTCCAGCTGTAGCTTTAAGGGAAAGATTATTGTTCTAAAATCATCTGCAAGCTTCATTCACTAAGTGTATTCTAGCCGCATAGAGCCATATTAGTGCTGTAAAATCATGTCCAAGCTCCATTCACTAAGTGTATTGTAGCCGCATAGAGCCTTAGTAGTGTTATAAAAGCATGTCCAAGCTCCATTCACTAAGTGTATTGTAGCCGCATAGAGCCATATTAGTGTTAAAAATAATGTCCAAGCTCCATTCACTAAGTGTATTGTAGCCGCATAGAGCCATATTAGTGTTATAAAATCATGTCCAAGCTCCATTCACTAAGTGTATTGTAGCCACATAGAGCCTTATTAGGGTTATAAAATCATGTCCAAGCTCCATTCACTAAGTGTATAGTATTGCAAGTCACAGGTTGGCCGGGTTGATAATTATTATCATTGGCTTTGTATATTCTGTGCTTTTCAATTCTTATATATTTTTTATTAAATTTGGCAGATGCTCGGTAAAATGTCAATTCATACAATATACCATACACTGATATTTGAAATGAAGATGCATTTCGGCCACCCTGTGACTTTGTATTAGCAATTTTATACATACACTACTTTTTTCTCTTCCTTCTATTGAGGTGTTGTATGACCGATCCAATTGGGACGATCGGCATATGCATGTGCTTTTAGGCTTTGCATATCCTATATGGGAGGTTTTAACTCTATCTGGGGTTTGCGGTTGCCAAGGCATTTCCTTAATTGGGTGTGTCAGGCACCTGTAACCACTAGATAATTAGCATTTGGGACAGCGATTGGATCAGCACTGATTTTGTACACCTGTATACTTTTATATATATTCAGATTTGTGCTGTTTTCAGTCAGGGTTATGATTAAGCGGAAATGTGATCCGTGAAACGCGTTAAACAGATTTCCAAAGAGGTATAGTTTGCCAACATGTATGCTATGAACATCAATCTTTTTGAATAAATTCCACTTGTGTTTTTTGCAACGGAGTGCGGTCATCTCTTTTTGTTTTTGAACTTTGCTTGGAGGACGGACCAGACCTGCACCTGTTCCATCAGCACACTCTACACACACCTGGAGCGATTTTTCTCCTTTCTACCTTCACTTAAACCCCCTTCCTAACCAGACCAATTTTCAGCTTTCAGCGCTCTCTCACATGTTGAATGACAAATACTCAGTCATACTACTCTGTACGCATATAAAATTTTTGTCCTTTTTTCACACAAATAGAGCTTTCTTTTGGTGATATTTAATCACCACTGTTTTTTCTATTTTTTGCGCTATAAATGAAAAAAGACCGTAAATTTTGTAAAAAATTGCATTTTCTTCGTTTCTGTTATAAAATTTAGCAAATTAGTAATTTTTCTTCATACATTTTAGACAAAATTTATATTACTACTTATCTTTGGTAAAAATAAACCAAATGAGTGTATATTATTTGGTCAGGGGCGTAACGATAGGGGTTGCAGGGGTTGCGATTGCAACCGGGCCCCATGCTCCAGGGGGCCCGTGTGCCTCCCTTGTACACCTGAATAGGAGGGATGGTGGGGATGGCATTTAGAGGAACCAAGATGGCAGAAAGGGGGCCTGCTGCAGGACCATAGTAAAGGGACCCGCAATGGGAGTAAAGGGCCTCAGGATCAGCTGGAAGAGGGAAGGGCTGTGGCCAAGGGTCAGGGGGGCCCTTCATCATTTCTTGCACCGGGGCCCTGAAGGTTCTAGTTACGCCTCTGTATTTGGTCTTTGTGAACGTTGAAAATTGATCACATCTGATGTACTGACGGCCTATTCTTGAGACCCTACCAAGCCAGGAAAGTACAAATACCCCCAGATGTCCCCTTTTTAGAAAGTAGAGAGTCCAAGGTACTTAGTAAGAGGCATGGTGATTTTTCTGAAATTGTAATTTTTTCCCACAATTTTTTGCAAAATGAAGATTTTTATTTTTTTCATAAAATTGTCATAACAACAGGTTATTTCTCACACTCAGGATATGCATACCACAAATTACACCCCAAAACACATTCTTCTACTCCTCATGAGTATGGCAATATCGCATGTGTGAGACTTTTTCACAGCCTGGCCACATACAGAGGCCAAACATGCAGGGAGCACCGTAAGGATGAGCCAGGGATGGAACATGGATGTGGATGGATGAGCCAGGGATGGAGCATGGATGAGCATGAATCTGGATGAATGAGCCAGAGATGGATGAATGAGCCAGGGATGGAGCATGGATGAGCCATGGACGGATGAGCCAGAGACTGGGTGAGCCAGGAACTGGGTGGGCCAGGGACAGGTGAGCCAGGGGTGGGTGAGCTAGGGACTGGGTGAGCCAGGGATGGGTGAGCCAGGGACGGGTGAGCCCGGGACTAGTGAGCAAGGGACTAGGTGAGCCATGGACGGGTGAGCCAGGGACTGGTTGAGCCATGAACGAGTGAGCCAGAGATGGGGTGAGCCAGGAATGGGTGAGCCAGGGACTGGGTGAGCCAGAGACTGGGTGAGCCAGGGACTGGATGAGTCAGGGACTGGGTGAGTCAGGGACAGGTGAGCCAGGGACGGGGTGAGCCAGGGACGGGGTGAGCCAGGCACTGGGTGAGCCAGGGAATGGGTGAGCCATGGATGGATGGATGAGCCTTGTATTGGTGAGCCAGGGATGGATGGCTGGGCCAGGGATGCATGGTTGGATGGGCCAGGGATGCACGGATGGATGGGCCAGGGATGCACGGATGGATGGGCCAGGGATGCATGGATGGATGAGCCAGGGATGCACAGGTGGATGGGCCAGGGATGCACGGATGGATGTGCCAGGGATGCACGGATGGATGGGCCAGGGATAATGAGCCAGGGATGTATGGATGTGCTAGTGGTGTGCACAGATCAGCACTGTGGGCACTTCACATCCAGCCCACAGCGTTGCTGTACCCGCTCCCTCCTCTCCTCAGACACTGTGCGATCAGTGTGAAGAGAGGGGAGGAGCCGAACCGGACATGCTCCGGTTTGTTTACAAGTGATCATTTCGTCCATCGGACAGAGTGATCACATGGTAAAGGGCCGTTCTCATTGGCCCTTTACCAGGATCTGTGACCCCCAGGGTCTGGGAGACCCGACGGTCACAGACATTGCCGGGTGCACGCCCCAGGGGGCGCGGGAGCGCGATTCCGGGAGGACATCCATGGACATCCTCTCAGAATATGCCGACCGCGCTGTAGACATCTTTTGACTATAGCACGGTTTGCAAGTTGTTAATCACCACTGGGTTTTTATCTTTTGCTAAATAAATGAAAACTATGGAAAATTTTGAAAAAAAAGCCCGCATTTTACTTCCTTTCTGTTATAAAATTTTGCAAATAAATAATCTTTTATCATAAATTTAGGTCAAAATGTAATGTATTCTGCTACATTTCTTTGGTGAAAAATAGCCAAAATCAGTGTTTATTATTTAGTCTGTAAGAAAGTTATAGAGTCCACAAACTATGGTATAAATATCTGAAATTTGATCAATCCTGATGTACTGACACCCTCATTTTTTGAAGCCCAAAAATTGCCAGGACAGTAGAAATACCCCCCCCCCCCCCCCCAATGTAAAGTAGACAGTCCAATGTATTTAGTAAGAAGCATGACAAGTTTTTTGAAGTTGTCATTTTTTGTCACAATTATTTGGAAAATTAAGAAATGAAAATATAAAATTTCACTTGCATGGCAGTGATTGACCCTCAAAAAGTGCCACATGTGGCAGTGGAGTGGGGGAGGATGTGAACAAGTGGAGCTTCCCCTTTTAGGTGGAGCTCCGGTTTAATTTCCACACATGGAAAGGCCTTTTCACAATAGGAGCTGTAAACATGTGGAATAGACTTCCTCACAAACTAGTTCTGGTCAGCTCAGTAAATTGTTTTAAATAAAAGAGCTGGATGCCTTCCTTATTGTACAACTGGATAATAACATGTATAGCTAATAACTCCAGAGATTGTTGATCCAGGGAACCTCCAGTTCACTCATGAGGAATCGCAAAGATTTTTTTCCCCTTGCTGTAGCAAATTGGACCATGCTTCACAGGGTTTTTTTTGCCTTCCTCTGCATCAACCGTGGGTATATGATTATGTATATGGAGGTTTTCTATTTATTTCGTTTTTTTTGTTGGTTGAACTAGATGGACTTGCATCTTTTTTCAACCTGACTAACCACGTAGGGTTTCCTAATTATAAGCATTCACTGAGTGCAAATTCTGCAGTGCAGCTGCTGCTACCTAAAGGCAATAAACTTTCACAGAGTACTTATGTTCTACCTGAGGCGGGCTCTGTTAGATGCCATTGAAGTGGAGCTGTTTGTCACTGCTTACAGAGCCCTAAAAATATTTTGGCCAGGTATGTAGGGGTGCACAAATGGAACCTGATGCAAATAAACAAAGCTTGTCAGGTCTAGGGAAAAAAAAGGTGGTGCACTTAGCATAACAGTACTCCCTCACAATGATGGTAAGTGTAAGAATGTAATTAGAACTGAGAATAAAAAACCTGTCTTGGCTCAATCAGCCCAAAAACGTAAAAGTAGCCCACTGTTTGTATCAAAAATAGCAAAAATTTTATGAGATAAAACACAAATGTATGTTTAACCACTTCAGCCCAGGAAGGATTTACCAACTTCCTGACCAGGCCATTTTTTGCGATACGGCACTGCATTACTTTAACTGACAATTGCACTATTGAGTGACATTGTACCCAAAAAAAGATTGACGTCCTTTTTTCCCACTTTTTCTTTTGGCTGTAAACAAAAAAAGAGTGACAAATTTGAAAAATAATACATATCCAAAAACAAAAATATAAGAAAACTAATTTATTCATCAGCTTAGGCCAATATATATTCTTCTACATATTTTTGGTAAAAAAAAATTGAAATAGGCGTATATTGATTGGTTTGCAGAATAGTATTTGCATATACAAACTATGTGATAGATTTAGGGACTTTTATTTATTTATTTTTTTACTGGTAATGGTGACAATCTGCGATTCTTAGCGGGACTGCGACATTGCGGCGGACAAATCTGACCCCAAATTACACTTTTTGGGGGCCAGTCACATTATTACATTGATCAGTGCTATAAAAATGCAGTGATCAATGTAAAAATGAAACTGGCAGGGAAGGGGTTAACTCTAGGGGTGATCAAGGGATTAACTGTGTTCCCTTAGCGTGCTCTAACTGTAGGGGGATGTGCTTACGAGGACATGACAGAGATCGCTGTTCCCGAACACAGGGAACAGAAGATCTCTGCCATGTCATCTGGCAGAACAGGGATCCGCCTTGTTTACAAAGGCAGATCCCATTCTGCCTCTGCACCCGGTGATCACGGGCCACCGGCAGATATCGAGTCTGATGGACCCGAGGGCAAGCTTCCGTGGCGCACGCACCCGCTATACCACATGCACGAACCAACGTACAGGTACGGCAGTTCGCGCTAGCAGACCAACTTGCCACAGTATATCTGCGTGAGCTGGTCGGCAAGTGGTTAAAACAGTGACTAACAGACACAAACAAACACTAATAAAAACAAGCCAAGTCCACCTCTTTCAGACCCATGAATAAGACCAGGATAACAGTGGCATGTGGCAATTGTTCAAAAATAAATCTAGTATTGAGGGTTATACCTTCCAGTCCACAAAACCTCTTAAGAGTAAATAGCTTGTGCACCTATAGAGGCCAAGATATAAACTGTCAATGCGCATGGAGCAAAATGTGTATATTCCCAATGTCAGTCTGCTGCATAGTTGGATCCAGTAGTGGTGAGCAGCGGCGGACTAATGGGGGGGGGGTGCGATCATTGCACGGGGGTGCCAGATGGGGGGGTGCCAGATATAGGTTCCACCCCGGGTGCCAAATGCTCTAGGTACGCCCCTGGTGGTGAGGATTACCCAAGATAGGGAAAACTTTTCCAATGGTCTAGAGGAGGTATGTCAGTCAGAATGGTTGTGTACAAACAATGTAGAGCCACTAAAAACACTCAGTGGCATATCCACTCCTGTATGGCCTCCCTTGCATTGTGGCATATGGCTGCAGAATGCAAACTGGCAGTCCCAATCCCCTAGGGACCATTTGTAACCAAATGGTTGTGTATAAAGTATTGCATAGCTCTTAGGGTGTAATATATACTTATCCGATCCAGAAATGTAGCCAACTCCTTGATAGTGCAGCAAACAGTATTCCATTGCAGGGTACATTCAAAGCACTGACAAGTGGGTGCTGTCACAAGGTCAATGGGGTCATGAGGATGAGACTGTGGCAAAGCCTGACCGGTTTCTCCGGTCACCGCCGGCTGCGTCAGAGGCTCAATCTGCGGCTCAATTGAGGAGACTCTGACTCAATTTTACCCTATGAGCGTTGACATTGGCATTGTTTATATCTTGGCCTCTATAGGTGCACAAGCTATTCACTCTTAGGAGGTTTTGTGGACTGAAGGATATAACCCTCAATACTAGATTTATTTTTGAACAGTTGCCACATGCCGTTGTTATTCTGGTCTTATTCATGGGTCTGAAAGAGGTGGACTTGGCTTGTTTTTATTAGTGTTTGTTTGTGTCTGTTAGTCATTGTTATAAACATACATTTGTGGTTTGTCTCATAAAATTGTTTGCTATTTTTGATACATACAGTGGGCTGCTTTTACGTTTTTGGGCTGGTTGAGCGGAGACAGGTTTTTTATTCTCATTTCTAATTATGCATTTTCTGATGGCTCCCCCTCACTTGAGTTTCACAAATCTCAATAATGTATTTAATTTTTTTTTTCTTTTTAACTTTTTTGATCATTATTACTTCGTATTAGGCATTACCTTGAGGGCCCTTTCATATTGTAGTATTTCAATAAATGTAAGAGTGCCCCCCTACATTGGTGATCAAAGTAGTGTTTTCTTAAGTTCAAGATCAATGGTCTCATGCAATTGGCTGCTCCGATTGACTCTGGTGCCAGTATTTCACAGATAACATCAGGCAGAAGATTGATTTGATTTAATGTTTACTTACCTGAAAAACACTGAGGAGGTCTCATTACACTTCTCCCCAGGTCTTCTGCAGAATGGTTTTTAGCCAAAGTCAGGCAGTCAACACCAGGCTAGATACCCCTCTTGGAGACAGAGTGACTTTCTCTGTTAGCATTGTCCCTAGACTGGGCATGAGACAATGGGGCACCTCAGTGCTGGGATCTAGCAAAACCCATGACGATCACTAATGTAACAAGGGCATTTACACTAAATACCAATGTCACAGGTGATTCTATGCTCACCTCCAATTTGATAAGGGCATTTACAATGATAACATTTTTCAGGGGATTTTATTAGGGTAACTAAGTTTGCTACATGCTTTTGAAAGGGTTTTCACATGATGAGGACCAATGGCATAGACAACACCCTAATCACCCTGTGTGGTGCAGATTCCCTGTTTGGACCCCTGATATTTCACCAAATCCTCCTAACCGGGCTCCTAAAAAAATTGTAAAAAAATAAATTAATTAAAATTGTAAAAAATAACACATTAAATAATAAACATGAAAACTACTGATACAGTCCACTCCTCTACTGTCACCAATTTCTGCCCACTGTTAGTATATACACATGAAGGTATTTTAGCTTTGAGGTGCACACCCTAATGCAATAGGCTGTGTACACCTATGACCAATGGTGACTGCATAGGCGTGCGCACAAGGTGTGCCAAGTCTGCCTGGGCACACCCTAATCACCGTATGTGGCCCTATGAGCCTCAGGGGCCCTGAGGAAGAAGGTCTACCGTTGAAATGCGTTAGTCAGCAGGGACCCCTACATGGTCTCCCCTATGATCTGGAGAGTGCTGGTTCCAGGACTGTATAGCCATGATAAAAGCCTGTTTATGCGTATTTACTTCCAAATGCTTGTGAGTAATTTTTATCTTTTTTATACAAAATACATTTATTTTGGATAATGCACAAGGCTGATGCGCCCTCTCTTCCTTTATCTTTCTAGTGCAATAAGGGCACCCCTGTTCCTAGAGGGGAGCAAAGCCGTAAACATTATCTATAGCGGAGTAGACCATCATCCGTTATTGGGCTAGTCACTATACTCATGCGCAGGAATATTTGCTTGTTTGTTTTTCTTCTGTTTACCATTGTGTCAGAGATGTTATCTCAAAATTCCAGCTTACTGTATTATGTCATTTATCGGAGATATTATTCAGGGTTTTTATTACATTTTATATTGGTAGATGCAAATATACCTGTAAGTGCATTGCAAATTAGCAAAGAAACATTATAGACTTTTCATCTAGACCTAAATCATATATGAATATACACTATATTACCAAAAGTATTAGGACGCCTGTCTTTACACGCACGTGAACTTTAATAGCATTTGGAGATGTCCCCTTCCTGTTCCAACATGACTGCGCACCAGTGCACAAACAAGGTCCATAAGGACATGGATGAGCGAGTTTGGGGTGGAGGAACTTGATTGGCCTGCACAGAGTCCTGACCTCAACCCAATAAAGCACCTTTGGGATGAATAAGAGTGGAGACTGCGAGCCAGGCCTTCTCGTCCACATCAGTGCCTGACCATACAAATGTGCTTCTGGAAGAATGGTCAAACATTCCCATAGACACACTCCTAAACCTTGTGGACAACCTTCCCAGAAGAATTTAAGCCATTATAGCTGCAAAGGGTGAGCCAACTCAATATTGAACCCTGCGGACTAAGACTGGGATGTCAATAAAGTTCATGTGCGTGTAAAGGCAAGAGTCCTAATAGTTTTGATAATATAGCGTACGTTAGAAACGTACCTCACAACAGTACTGTATTCTGGGGGATAATCGATATACATACCTTATGCCCACATTATGCTCAGCAAGCCTTACAGACAGTAACATCTTCCTTTTCCAGTGACCTGAAGTGCCCCAGGTAAATACCTCAAACTTAGCAATGCCCTGGTTCTTTTAAATTGGCTTAGCTATTGAGAATCCATATTGGAACGCAGCAGCAGCTTCAGCTCTTCATGGTGGGTCTGTACTGCGTACTAGGTGATGCTGAAGCAATTATCAATATCAAATGTTCGTTTAGTATGTCGTTCCTGATACTGCTGCATAACTGTCCTCTTATAGTTCCTGTTTTTTCCCCCATTTTTGGCCTATTTTGGTTGGCCCAATCTAAAATCTACTGTGTAGTAATAGTTATGTTGTGCTGCAATGTTAAAGTAAAGTTCTCCCATAATGTCTCACAGAGTCATGCTGCATGAATGGAAACCAGATTTTGCGACAAGATTTACTTAATACTAGGGAATTACTGGAGAGTGGAGACCTGCATTTTATAAGATGACAGCCAATGGGTTCTCTGTAGTACAAAGATATGGATGGCCTTTAATCTCACATAGAGAACCAAAAGTACATGATTGACGTTAAAAGGAATCTCTGCAAACAGAATGTTGAAATTATTTCTATTCAGAGGTAAAATAAATCAGAATTGCTAGAGCAGCAGCTGCCATCAGCTTCACATCAAGATATGCTAAAGTGATTTTCTAAAATCATGCAATTATCTATTACCCATAGCAATATGTGCTACAAAAGAAATATTAAGGCAGTCTCACATTGGTTTAACACGGTTAATACTGTTTATCCAAAGGATAGTGTATTTTACTAACGATATGCTAGAAGAATCATTATTCTTGCAGGTAGGGTTTATTATAAGCTACACTTCTACAATTTCTGGGGAAGATGTTTCTTTCTCTGAAATATCTTAACAAATATATTTGATTCTACAATGTTTAGTCTAGGCTAGAGATGGGCAAGGTTGATATTTGTGAACTTTGGAACATCAAAAAAGTTTGTGCAGCATTTTAAGAACAAGCATGGAAAGATTTTATTTAAATAATCAAGTTATTTTTATTAATGTTTTAACAAAAAATACAAGGCAATAAAAAGATGTGCAAATCGAATTAGAATTCAGAACAACAGATATAACATCAGTACAAAACAATCAATGCAGCACCAACACCCTTATTATATCTTGCTAAATAAAGTGTGTCTAATACAATACATTACACCCTAATAGCACAAAATTTCAGGTCAAAATTGAAACTGTCCCTTAGAGCATACATATCTTTCATATCCAAGCAATATCACAATACAACCCCCAATGGGTAAATAAAAAGCATATGGAAACCACAAATTTGGAATAATCTCTAAATACTGTGCAGATTAAAATATATTTTATAGTGTATCTTTAGATCAAGTGGCAACTGTTGGAGAAAGACCAAAGGAAGACTCCACTAAAGTAAATGGTAACCAAAAAAACATACACGAGCCATACAGTGTGTAACACTGTGTAATGTTAGTGTGATGCAGATTCATATTTCACCACAATATGGCAGTGCTTGGCATCCGTGTTCATCATAGTCCCAATACTGGAGTACAGAGACTGCTGGGATTTGTGTGCTGACAGCAGACCTATGCCACACAGTGGAGCAGAAACTAAACTACAAAGTCCAGAGTAGACATGTGCAATTCATTTCAGGCCGAATATAAATTCGGACAAATTTTTGGTTGTTTGGAGACTCGGACGTATCCGAATCGCTGAATGAAATAGTAACGAATTTCATTGAAATTCATTTATTCGTTTTGTAACAAATTCCACATTTTCAGAATGATTCGAATTTGGATCGGTCGAAAAAGAATTGACCGATTTGAATCATGTGTGAAGAATAGCTGCTTGTTAAGCAGACTCTTCAGGTCTGGTATGGATTTTGAGGCAAACCCCACTTCAAAAAAAACAAAAAAAAAAACAAACAAAAAAAGGCATGGGTCCCCCCAAAATTCATACTATTTTTTTTTTAATAAAGGACTTGTCAAAACTTGTATTGTGTGTTTACTTTTTACACTTTTTTGGTGAATAGGTATACTCATTCACATGGTGGGGGGGGGGGGGGGATCCTGGGGCCCCCTTGTTAAAGGGGGCTTCCAGATTCCGATAAGCCCCCCAGCCACAGACCCCCACAACCACCACTCAGGGTTGTGGGGAAGATGCCCTTGTCCCCATCAACACCCCAAAGCACCCTCCCATGTTGAGTGCATGTGTAGGGATATAAAATGGAACTACAGGGGTTCCTTTGCTGCTCTATGGTTAGTGATATGGTAGAGTGGAGCAGCAGATGTAACAGACGCAAATGTCATAAACAGGATGAAAGCAAGCATAATTAAACCACGCTCCGCACAATGGTGCAAAAATAAGCAAGTGTAAAAATTGTGCAAAATAGACAAATAAAGTGCATAGAATGTATGGATTTAAAAACACATAAGTGTTTTGGGCTTGTCTACAGGCTTGTCTAATTCTATCCTCCCCTTTTTTGGGCTTGTCTACAGGGGAGGATGGAATTAGATTGGTTGGCATGGAGAGCAGAAAGTGTATAAAAGAGGAAGTGATGTGCAGGACAATGTGACCCCTGATGACATCAGTTTGCAGCTGACGAAACGCCACGTCGGGTGGCCAGTCCAGCACGTCAGTTGCGCTCTTTGGAATGCAGGTGAACCGCGATTGGCGTTCCCTGCTTTCTTTATCCTTTTACTTTGCATGTTTTCAAAATGCTGTAATTTTAAACATTTTAAATAATAAACCTACATATTTCTCCATTGGAGTCCCCCCCCCCCCTCTTTTTTCATCATTCATACCCTTGAAGCAAGCCAGCTGGAGTCCAGGATCAGGATATAGCTGTGGCTACTGCGAGAGGAGTGATGTGAGCGCACATGATCTCTGTCATGGGGATCATATCCATTCGGTGAGTGGGATGTGACACTCTTGTTCGGTGGAGGGATTATCATTTGGCCCACTTAGAGGATTATCACCCAGTTATTGGAACTGTGACACTGTTTGCACCATTTTGCACTACTTGAACTGGTTGCACTGGGTGAATCATTCATGCCAAATGAATTGGCCTTTATGGCATTCAGAGATTAATCAGTCTACATGTTTTTTCTGATGATATATCACATTGGGATTACAATTTATGTTTTTTTAATCAATTACTGAGGATGAGTTTATGAATTTTACATTTGTGTTTTAACCATTTTTTGGGACTTTTTATTTATGCATTTTCATGCATTTTCCATTTATTACTCCACGTATTATTTTCCTTTATCACTGTTTATGAGATCATGATTTTTACTTATGTGTTTTGAAATCCATACATTCTATGCACTTTATTTGTCTATATTGCACAATTTTTACACTTGCTTATTTTTGCACCTTTACTGCAGAGCGCGGTTTGATTATGTTTGAGGGCATGTGGCCTGGTATGGTTCAAGAGAGGGGGTGCTTGCTCATCCCCCCCCCTTCCTGGCCTGCCGGGCCACATGCTCAGATAAGGGTCTGGTATGGATTTTGGGGGGGCCCCACACCATTTTTTCTTTACATTTTGGAGTGGGGTTCCCCTTAAAATCCATACCAGACCTGGAGGGCCTGGTATGGGGGGGGGGGTTCAGAATTTTTCATTGCCGGCATTCTTTTGTTTACATTTCAGCTGTCAGTGGGAAAGCCTGCTGACAGCTGATGAATCAATCGGTTGTTAAAGCGGAGTTACACCCTATTAAAAGTCAGCAACTACAAAAAGTGTAGCTGCTGACTTTTAATAAATCAGACATTCACCTGTCCCAGGTTCCAGGGATGCAGCCGCCTGCAGCCTTGCTCTTCTCCCCCTCCTCCGTGCGGCGCCGGCATCACAAGTGTGGGCACCGGGCTCTGGCTTCAAAGCCAAGCGCACACTGTGCATGCGCGAGTCACACTGCGAATCTTCTGGGACCTGTGACGTGTCCCAGAAGATCGCTGAGAGGGAGGGGGGACAGGTGAACTTCCTTCCGGCTCCTGCCCCCCCCAAAATATGAAATGCGAATTGTGGCATGTCAGGGGGTCACCTTCCCTTAAAGTGGAAGTTCCACGTTTGGGTGGACCTCTGCTTTAAGGATGCAGAGGGCGGCTTCTCGGTCCACTCCTTAACAACCAGCAATTCTTCATACAGAATTCGAATTGGGAGACCATTTTTTGACCTATCCGAATTCAAATCATTCTGAAAATTTAGAATTTGTGAGAAAATGATTAAACATAATGAAACTAAATGAAAATTAAATAATCACTAAATGATTAAACATAATGAAACTAAAATGAAAAACGAATTCTGAAACAAATCAACAAAACAAAATTAGTAACATAACAAATCTATACAAAACTAAACAAAACAAATTTTTCCGTTATGCACATGTCTAGTCCAGAGGCAATCACCAGGGGCGGGAGCAGATAAAAACAAAAGCCTAAGAATATGAGGGGGAGTTGGAGAGAAACTTGGCTGCTGTGAGGAGGTGTGTATGAGAGCTGTGCAGAGCCACATGGGCCTAGACTGAACTGGGTTAGGCCGGGAAGCAGCAACTGACTCATAGGAACCAGGTGACCTGTGAAAGGCAGACTAGTGGAGACCTGTTTACTGCAGGATCTTGGAAGTCATCATCACAGCTGCATCCTCAAAGAACAAGGAGTCCCCCAGCTGGTTGCTCATTGCTTTGCTCTGCATTACACAGGGACCATGTGAAAGGGTTCCTGACCCACCGAACATTAGCCTTGTTGCAAACGTTGCCATACAAGTTCTTACAAGTTTACAGACATTCCTCAGCATAGGCATTTGCAAGGGCACATTCAAGCCATATAAAAAGGAGTTTGTCGCCCAAGTCTAACTTCTTTATTTAAAGGGAAATACACCTTACAACCTTTCTTTCCCCCTCTCTTAAAATCTCCAATCCCCATATCTTATCTCTCCCATCTATTCACCACATATTAAGGAGAACGCTATAAAATGTTTTGCTACCAGAAAACTGAATTATTCTGCTATTTCACGTTTTTTATGGACCTTTCACTGTGCCCAACTTAAGAACCACAAAAAACCCACAGAAGAAGCAACTTGACAGTTTATTAGTGTATAAGAGATTTGACAAACCTCCTATTATTTAAACCTAGACCCTTCTGACTGAGGGCTTACAAGTAAGTTAGCCTTAATTTCTTGTTTATTTTCTTCTTTCTCACTTAAGGAGTATCTCCCAGTCTGAGGGCTATTATTTATATTCCTAGTCCTGCCAGGCGGCTTAAAGGAGTATGGCACTGTTTCTGTGCTGAAACATATTATTTGCTATTAACTTCTGCCAACTGTTGAACCACTACTGTACACTTCATTGATTTAAATACAACCTATTCATCTATTTTATAACCATGTGTGAGTATTTTCCTGGTGTGACAGCCGGGAGATTCCCTGATCAAGGTAGTTTGGTGGTGTCAGCAGGGGTGGATGAACAAAGGTGCAAATATACTATATTTATTTATATTTGATTATAGTCTTCCTACACATATGAAAGTACAACTGAACTTTAAATGAGATAAGTGCTAATCACAACAGCTTCCTTTGTTTTTTGTTCCCCTTGGTTTTACTTCATTGTAATCTTAATCTACTGTGCAGCCACTTCTACTTTTATTAAAGTGGAACATCACTGAAAGGATTGAATTCCTCTCAACCCCACGTCTGTCCCTGGTGGAGCAGTTATCACCCTCAGAGTAACAGGATGTGTAAAAGAACCATATAAGGGGGTCTGTACAATAGTTTAATTTTGAAGAAAATGACACGTAATTTGAAGGAAATAGAAACTCTACTGGATAAACGAAACTAGCTTCAAGCATCTTAGCCTAGCATGGAGTCTTAGCATATATATATATATATGTGTGTGTAATAGAAAAACTTAGGTCATACATAATCCTCCAAAATGGATGGACACCTAGGTTATACATATTCCTTCAATCCCCTCTTAGGTCACTCATGTAACCTTATACCCACCAGGGTCCATGGTTGGTCATCGATCCCATATTCCAATGTACTCACTGGATTCTCCCCTAACTTCCTTATACATATTGGATCCACAGGTAGGTAAAACCTCCTAATACATACTGGATTCAAAAAGATAATGTGTGTGTATATATATATATATACGATTCTGAGGTACGATCCGATTCTACGAACTTCGATCAAAGCAAATAGGTCATCTCAAAGATAAAGGAAGTTTAATGCACAGTAAAAGAAGTTTTAATTTGATAACATGTCTGGGGGAATATACCA
>BLSH010354177.1:768989-785329 GCA_018402905.1 Glandirana rugosa | reverse complement strand
TAACAGGATGTGTAAAAGAACCATATAAGGGGGTCTGTACAATAGTGTAATTTTGAAGAAAATGACACATAATTTAAAGGAAATAGAAACTCTACTGATTACACAAAACTAGCTTCAAGCATCTTAGTCTAGCATGGAGTCTTAGCATATATATATATATATATATGTGTAATAGAAAAATACATAATCCTCCAAAATGGAGACACTTAGGTTATACATATTTCTTCAATCACTCAAAAGGGAAAGTTCTGCATTTCTGCCTCCTCCCCCCTCCTTTAACACTTTTTTTTACTTTTTTTACAATTTTTTTGGGGGGGAAGCAGGTAGCTAGTTTTCACAGATACCCACTCGCACTTCTGCTCAGATAGCCTAAGTTCAACCCTCTCTCTTTCCCTTCAGCTTTCTGGAACACGTCATAGGTCCCAGAAATCTGTGGGCCCATTCACAAAGCACAGTGCAGATTGTGCATACACAGTAGGAGGCTGGCTGTGAGGTTGCTAGGACTCACAGCAGACTTCCCATAGCAAAAATGCCAGTGCCAGGGACCTGAAGACCGGTAAAGAACCAGTTCAGTTGAGGACAGTGCTGGATCCTGGGACAGGTAATATACTTTCACACGGGTGAACTGATCGGGTCCGCTTGTCAGTTTTTTAGGTGGACCCAATGGGATCATCCATTGTCCTCTATTGAGCGGTGGATGCCAACCCATTGATACTCACGACATCTGATCCAAACCTATCCATGAAAAACAGAAGGAAGGGGGTCCATTCCCCATCTATCTAGCAGATTGGATTGTATGGTCATCGTCTGTAAATGGATAGGCAGTCAGTTTACATCCGATCGCCCATAGAGGACAGCGGGCTGTGTTCCTTCTGAATAAGCAGGGCATACGCCGACAAGCCATCCACCCGCTCAACGGGGATCAATGGCAGTGGCGGCTGGTGAAGTTTTAGGATGGGGGGTGCCAGACCTTCCTTTTTGACCCCTCCCATTTATAAGCCCCGCCCCTTATAAAATCCATCTACTCTGTACCCCATATTCCACTTGCTACCACCCATAGTATCAGGAGTATACAGCTCAGCATCACAGGACAGAGTATACAGACCCAGAATCATAGAACAGAGTATACAGATCATGGTATATAGCTCAGCATTACAGAAAACTGACTCAGGTGGGGTGGAGAGAGAGAGAAGTGCAGGGAAGTGTGTTCGGAGTGGAGGCTGTCAGTGCCTGTGGCGCCGACACGATTCAGCTTAATTTATACAGCTAGCTTATCGGAGGAGCGAGGAGGAATCACAGAGGGGGCAGAGGCACCATTCAAGCCTTGCTCATTCCACCACAGTCCACACAGTGATGGGAAAGTGGATGTGATGCAGTGCCGTAAAAAAGCACCACCCACACCCACCGTGCACCACACCAATGAAAAAAGCACTGGAGCCTCAGGAGCAAATCAGTGTAGCGTGTGAGTGCTTCGCTAGTGCCCCGAACACACTCTAAACACACACCAATGAAGCTTTCTCAGATGCAGTCAGCTGATTGCAAGAAGTAAAAATGTCCTGTAGACACTGTATCCGGAGCCTGGGCACTCTTAAAGGACCACTTTTTTTTCTCATGATAAGCTTGCGGGGCAGCACCTGTGCGCCCCCTACTGACGGTCTGCCACTGATCAGCGGACAGATTCTGCCCCATGTCAAAAGGACCTAAGTGTCCTTGTATTAAAAGTCAGCAGCTATAGTATTTGTGAATGATTCAGCACCGCATCAGAAACAAATAAGAATCCATGTTGTAAAAAAATTCAAAGATAATACAGAACGTCCACAATAATCCAAAAATAGGTTCAAAGTGATTGTAGAAGTGCTCTAGTAGATAATCAGTGCAGCCCTTCACCGGAAACACCACAAACTCCTGCCTCTTACCGGAATCCACTGCCCCCCTATTACGGAGGGTCAGTGCTCGCCTCCACTGATCACAGTGAGTTAATCCACAGGCAGTTAATCCATTTTCAGAAGGATCGGCACATATCCGACATGTGTCACTTAAAACACTGGTACCCTCCGTTCATGTATGTAAAAGAAAAGGGGATCCCAATAGTGCAGATCGTAATAAATGTATTAAAAATAAAAAGCAGTAACTCACATTTGAGATTCAGGTAATCTAGCTCAATACATTCTAGATAAGTTCCAGCCAGCAAGATGGCGGCTGTGTTCTCAGTTCCTGGTATCTTGGTGGAGTGCGCCGTCTAGCTCCACCCAACACGTTTCGCCATCAAAATAACCTCATCAGAGGCGTGGTTTAGACGTATGGACGCAAGCTTAAATACCAGGAAAAGCAGAAAACTAACTAACAAACTAACACAAACCAGAAGTAAACCAAGCCATGTTTGCGCTTGCACCCAGCCATGGTAAAAACAAGTTCTCCCCAAACAAAAAATTTTGTAAATGTGGCTGTATATCCGCGCAATAGAAGGAAAATTCCATATGAAGCACAATACTGCTCGTATAGGATATGTGTGTATACATCGCTGTCACACTGCCAGGAACGGGAACACGGCGGCCCCTAGTGGCTGGAAAACATATCTGTACAAATAGAACAAAGAAAAGCCATACAATATAAAACATGCATAGATAATATATTTGTAAGATATGAAATCATACCAATACAAACACATGATCAAAGAGCTAAGAAATGCTACAAGCTAAAAATAGTACAATAAAATTAAATAAGATAAAAACAAATAAAATAAAACAGTTCAAATACAAGCAATGGATATTGGGGGACATGAGCCTATGCGTTATTAATAAACGCATTGACGTCCCATTCAATATTAAGCCCGTGGGGGCATAGGATCTTAAGGTAAATACCCACCATGTTTCAAGCTTAGAAATTTCTCTCTTTATATTACTACCTCTCCAGAAAGCAGCAAATCTATCTATAGCTAGCACTCTAGTTCCACCCGGGTTTTTATTATGTTGTAACAAGTAATGCTTAGATGCACCGCTATGGTTAGGGAAGCCCTTTCTAATGTTAGCAAAGTGCCCATTCACCCTAATTTGCAAAGTGCGTATAGTGTGTACTACATAAAAAAGGCCACAAGAGCAAATTACCAGATATACAACATTCCTAGTGTTTCAGGTAATGAAGGATTTGATATGATAGATCGTATCATCATATTTAGAACGGAAAAATCAGTGTAGAGTGTGAGTGCATCGCTGGCACCCTGAACACACTCTTAACACACACCAATGAAGTTTTCTCAGATGCAGTCAGCTGATTGCAAGAAGTAAAAATCTCCTATAGACACTGTATCCGGAGCCTGGGCACTCTTAAAGGACCACTTTTTTTCTCATGACAAGCTTGGGGGGCAGTGCCCGTGCTCCCCTACTGACAGGCTGCCACTGATCAACAGACAGATTCTACCCCATGTGAAAAGGGCCTAAGTGTTCTTTTATTAAAAGTCAGCAGCTATAGTATTCGTAGCTGCTGACTAGGGATGGGACGAACGACCCCCTGTTCCGTTCACAACAGAACTTTCGAACATCGGGAAAATTTGAAACCAAATAACAAACCCCATTGGAGTCTATGGGACCCAAACATGAAAAATCAAAAGTGCCCATTTTGAAGGCTTATATGCAAGTAATTGGGCATACAATGATTATGGGGGTCCGGGTACTGCCCTAAGGGACATGTACAGTATCTCGCAAAACTGAGTACACCCTCACATTTTAATGTCTAAACCGCTGGAAACAAAAGTGAGTACACCCCTAATGGAAAATGTCCAAATTGGGCACAATTAGCATCCCTCCCCGGTGTCATGTGACTCGCTAATGTTACAAGGTCTCAGGGGTGAATGGTGAGCAGGTGTGTTAAATTTGGTGTTATCGCTCTCACTCTCTCATACTGGTCACTGGAAGTTCAACATGGCATCTCATGGCAAAGAACTTTCTGAGGATCTGAAAAAAAAGAAGAATTGTTGCTCTACATAAAGATGGCCTAGGCTAGAAGAAGAATGCTAAGACCCTGAAACTGAGCTGCAGCACAGTGGCCAAGACCATACAGCGGTTTAACAGGACAGGTTCCACCCAGAACAGGCCTCGCCATGGTCGACCAAAGAGGTTGAGTGCATGTGCTCGGCATCATATCCAGAGCTAGTCTTTGTGAAATAGACGTTTTAATGCTGCCAGCATTGCTGCAGAGGTTGAAGGGGTGGGGGGTCAGCCTGTCAGTGCACAGACCATACGCCACACACTGCATCAAATTGGTCTGCATGGCTGTCTTCCCAGAAGGAAGTCTCTTCTAAAGATGATGCACAAGAAAGCCTGCAAACAGTTTGCTGGAGACAAGCAGACTAAGGACATGTATTACTGGAACCATGTCCTGTGGTATGATGAGACCAAGATAAACGTATTTGGCTCAGATGGTGTCAAGACTGTACATATTAAGTTCCTGAAATCGCTCTTGATATGTTTTATCCCCCAGACCTTTGACCATTTTTGTTACCCGTCTCTGAACTCGTTCTATTTTATCAATATCTTTTTGTAAGTGTGGTCTCCAGAACTGGACACAGTATTCTAAGTGAGGTCTCACTAAAGATCTATATAGAGGAATCAGAACCTCCTTCCTCCTGCTGGTGATCCCTCTACTGATACATCCCAGAATTATATTTGCTTTTCCCACTGCCTGGTTACACTGTTTGCTCATTTTGCAATCATCTGAAATAAGCACCCCCAAATCTTTTTCTTCTGTAGTGCTGGCTAACACTGTGCCCCCAATGCTGTACTCTCTAAGCGGATTCTTTTTCCCTAGATATATATAACACTATAAGAGGTACTCTTGATGAAAGCAAGAATTGGCCTTGCTGTAAAAAATTGCAATGATATGCACCTGTCAAACAGGTGCTAAAAAATTGTTTTTTTTGGGTGTCGGTGGTGCCTTCATACCTTAACCCTCTAGAGGTATTATTGATGTAAGCAAGGATTGGCTTTGTTGTAAAAAAAAATTCATTTGATGCAGCTGTCAAACAGGTGCTGGAAATTTGTTTTTTGGGTATCGGTGGCACCTTCACACCATAACCGTATAAGAGGTACTCTTGATGAAACCAAGAATTGGCCTTGTCAAAAATTGCAATCATATGCTCCTGTCAAACAGGTGCGGGACAAATTGGTCTTTGGGTGTTGGTGGTGCCTTCACACCGTAACCCTATAGAGGTACTCTGGATGAAAGCAAGAATTGGCCTTGCTGTAAAAAATTGCAATGATATGCATCTGTCAAAAAGGGTGGGGGTGGGGGGTGCTTATTAACCAAATGTAATAAAGATGTTTAAATGTTTACTTGGATGCACTTTAAACAATGGAAAATGGTGTTTGGTGCACTTTAATTTGAGTACTCACTACACAGACACACTCCACAGATACACTACAATATACTGCGTCAAACATGCAGTAACACAGAGAACTATATAGCGTTAAATTTGCAGTAACGCAATAGAATATATGGAGTTAAACTTGCAGTAACGCAGAGAAATATATGGCATTAAACTTCCAGTAAAGCAAAAAATATACAGTGTTAAACTTGCAGTAATGCACAGAAATATATGGCGTTAAACTTGCAGTAACGCAATTAAAGCGGAGGTCCGGGCTAAAAAAAAAAATTAAAAGTCAGCAGCTACACATACAGTAGCTGCTGACTTTTAATATTAGGACACTTACCTGTCCTGGACTCCAGCGATGTCGGCACCCGCCGCCGATCTTCGGATCGGGGGACGGGTGCAGCCGCTTCCATCGCGGGTAAGGGAACCCGGACGTGTAAGCAGTACAGCTTCACGCCGGGCACCTTACCGCGCATGCGCGAGCTCTGCCACGCTCTGCTACTGGCCAGGCGGCCAGAAGCAGAGCGAGCAGGGAGGAGGGAGCCGGGCTTCTGATGTCAGCGGCCGCGTCCGCCGGCCAGAACTCCCGGAAGTGTGGAAAAGGACACCTGTCTAAAGACAGGTGTCCTCTTCCCCCTCCCCCCCGAAAGGTGCCAAATGTGACACCTGAGGGGGGGAGGAATCGAACCAGCGGAAGTTCCACTTTAGGGTGGAACTCCGCTTTAAATATATGGAGCTAAACTTGCAGTAACGCACATAAGTATTTGGCGTTAAACTTGCAGTAATGCAATTAAACATATTAAAAATAAATAATAGTATCACACTAAAATGTAAAGAAAGAAAAAGCAGCAACAATCCGTGTGATATTCCTCTGACAAATAACTAAGATAAAAAACAGTTGCGCTAAAAAATATTAAGTGAGCAATAATGTCAATAGCCACAAAATTATTAGTGAATAAGAATTAATAAATCCAGTGTAGACAAAACATAAATTAAACCCTGTGTTAATTCAACCAAAAATAGTCTAAAGTGATGAGTTCAAAATAGGATAAATGTGCAAAAAAAGTGATCAAAAGCAAAGTCCAAACAAAATCCAGCACAGTCCCAAATTAAGGTGTATTATCCTAAAGAGGCATACAGACATCCATCTCTGGGGATTTTGCTCGTATTTACCGCCACCAAGAAGCATGCACACCATGTGGGGTAGAAGGAATGAACACTCTTACCGACTCATGTGGACTCACTATTCCTAATGGGTCAATCAGGCAAGCAGACATAACCCGCTGCAAGGTATGTAGGTAAACTGTTTCACTCTCCCCAAGACGTGTAGTGTATAGGTGCAGGATTCAAATGGGTAGCTATAACTTGCATCCAACCTCCACGGCAACCCTGGACATGAGGAGAGAAAGGACTAATAGTGTAACTCCATAAAACCAGGTTTATTAAAAATAAAGATGGGTACTCACACAGGTTCAGATAAAAATCGTATAGAGCACAATCATAGTCGGCATAACAACGCAGTATTCGCCCGTCCTTCCGGGTGTAGGTGGTGACGTCAGTGCGTATCTCCGCCCTACATTATTCGTCATATGTTTCGTCGCTTCTATAATATCACCACAGGGATCAATGGACAAATGTCAGACCCAAAGAAGACGGGAGTCACCATGACAATTGGCTCCTGCACTCTAGGGGCACATTAATCCCATATGTGGATAAACGAGGAGGATAAAGATGCACAATATGTATATTTCACACATCTCAATAATTGTTATACCCAAATGTAAATAATAAACATACTATACAGGAATAATTACCCAGAGATAGGGGCAATCCCTGTCAATACTAAAAATTCTGCATATGTTAAATGGATACTGACATTCTATATATACCAAAAATATAACCAAAGGCAAGGCTGATATAAGATGCCCTAAATGGTATCTTATAAAAATAGTTGATAAAATTACTAACATAATTTACTAATACAATTTTTCCAAAGGGCGATACCCTCTAATGGCTAAATCCCAAGAAATAATCTGGAAGGGCCCCTACCCATAACGGGGATTTAACGATTACTATTGAAATATCACCAAAATAGTACATATTACCCCTCCGTAATATGTCCTCTGACTAACATTAAATGTGAAAAGGGCTCTAGTCAGGTGTTCTGATATTTATCACCAGTATATTAGTCTAGAGGGATTGATCCTCCTCTTAAGGACAAATGGTAAATAAATAAAGGGTATAAGGCCCTATCTTTCAAGAATTATCCAAGAATGCGTTGATTTCAACGTCTACATTAAGGCCCCGGGGTTTCAAGCTTTGAGCTCTATAAATCCAGCTCATCTCAAGCTTAGAAATCTCTCTCCTTCTGGACCCACCCCTCCAATGTAGTTTTAAAACATCTATACCTAGGAAGGAAGTACCCTCTGGGTTCTTTTTGTGGACTTCTAGGTAGTGTCTAGATAAAGGATGTCTTATGAAACCTTTTTTGATGTTACCTATATGCTCCTTTAATCTGACATGTAATGGTCTAGTAGTTCTACAAATGTATTTGTGATGGCATAGACTACAATGGGTGTATTGCAAGAAATGAATGACTTAATCTGGAAAGATTGAGATGTGCTATTAGAGTGGAAAATATTAGTTCTCCTCTCTCTAATGTTGTTAATCTCACAAACAGTACATCTCCTGCACTTATGAAAACCCACTATATTCTGAAAGAAGGCTAGTTTCTCTTGAGGTGGGTTACTCACACTGGGGGCCAAAGTATCTTTAAGAGATGGTGTCCGTCTAAACACCACTTGAGCCCTCTCAGGTAATGAAGATTCCAAAATTGGGTCGCTCTTCAGTATGTGCCAATGCATCTGAATCAACTTACATAATGTTGTGAAGAAAACCTAGTTATAAAAAGACATCACAGAGGAAGATCTACATTACTAATTTTAGATTTTTCAACCAACAATTCTTCTCTATTCACCCTTTCTACCTCTGATAGGATTTAATTTAGAGACTCCATCTCATAACCTTTTTCTCTAAATCTAGAAGTCAATATCTGGGCTTGAGTCCGGAAATCCTCCACCCCAGTAAAGTTGCGCCTAAGGCGCATATATTGGCTTTTTGGCATGGAATTAAGCCATGCCTGATGATGGCAACTGTCTCTGGAAATTAAGGAGTTCCTATCCGTGGTCTTGAAAAATGTGGATGTTAGGAGTTGATTACCCTCCACCAAAATCTTCAAGTCCAAAAATTGATTGAATGTTGGCTGGCTTCATACTTTAATTCGATGTCTCTGTTGTTATTATTTAACTCATCTATAAAGTCCTGCAAAGAATCCAAAGAGCCCTCCCATAGGATGAGGACGTCATCTATATATCTGACCCACATGACCAGTTGAGGTCGGTCCAGGGCATAGATGATGTCCTCCTCCCTCTTCCCCATAAAGAGGTTGGCCAGGCTGGGGGCAAATTTAGCCCCCATGGCCACACCCATATTTTGTAAGTAGAATCCTCCATTGAACCAAAAGAAATTATTTGTAGTAGCGTACTCAAGAAGTTCCATAATGTACTTTTTCTGTATATCAGGTAACGGAGTCCCTATTGAGGAAGTACTCCACAGAGGAAAGGCCCCACTGATGGGGGGTGTTAGTATATAGGGACGTGACGTCTACCGTGACCAACCAACACCCTTCTGTATAAGGGCAGTTGAGCACATGCCTAGTATCCTTTATGTAAACAGGAAGAGATTTCACCAATGGTCGTAGAAACCCATCTATGTATCTACCAACACGCGAGGTTAGGGAGTCAATCCCACTAATTATAGGGCGACCTGGGGGGTTAGTGGGATTCTTGTGTATCTTTGGGAGATAATAGATTACGGGGATCCTAGATGCTTTAGGTACCAGGTAACCCTTCTCCTTTTTATTCAATATCGTAACCCTTCTTTACCAGCAGTTCCAACTTTTTTCTATTAGTGGGACGTGGATCTGACTGGAGGGGGACATAAGTCTCCCTATCTCCCACTATCTTACTCAATTCATTGAGATAGTCAACCTTGTTTAGTATAACAATATCCCCCCCTTTGTACGCTGGACGGACTACCAAGCGATTAAATATATGGCATTAAACTTGCAGTAAAGCACAAAACTATATGCCGTTAAAGTTGCAGTAACGCAATGAAATATACGGCGTTAAACTTGCAGTAACGCACAGAACTACTGTATATGGCGTTAAACTTGCAGCAACACAATGAAATATACGACGTTAAACTTGCAGTAACACACAGAACTATATGGCGTCAAACTTGCAGTAACGCAATCAAATCGAACTTTCCAGGACAGCACACCTGAGATGAGGGCTTCTCCCTACATGAAACACAATCAATTGACAGCTTGTTATAAGTCCCCACCCTTCCTCTTGATCCCCAGTTTGTAATAAAGTAATCCCGAACCGGTTCACAAGGTAGGCCTGCCATCCAAGGTTTGTAGAAATACTGTTACCGGTAAGTCTAACGTAGGTTTTCTCCTATCACCTTCCAGGATGACACACCTGAGAGTATAATCAAGTAAACACAAACCTACCTTCAGGGTGGGACCACAGCTTGGAGGTACTTCTGGCTGAAGGTCAGGTCCTGCAGGGACAATGTTTCCACATGGTAGTGCTTCAGGAAGGTATCTTGACTGGACCAGGTGGCCGCGCTGCGTATTTGCTCCTAGAAGGCCCCTGTATTCTCAGCCCAGGAAGTTGCTAATGACCTAGTTGAATGGGCCTTACTTTTCTGGTGCTGGGACCCCGGATCTTTCATAAGCTAAGGAGATAGCTCCCCTCATCCACCTTGATCCTGAGGCCTTGGAAGCCTGCTGTCCCCTCCTTGGTCCAGAGTATAGAGCTAGTAGGTGACTGGATCTCCTAAACTCTTTTGTTCTCTGTTAATAGGTTACATCCAGACAATGAAATGTAATTTCTTTCTCGTTCTTTGAAGGACAGCAATGTTATGTCTTGTGTTCTATGAAATAAGGATGCTACCTTCGGTAGATACAAGGGGTCTGGCCTGAGGGTGATCCTATCTGGCTGTCTAAGAAAGGTTCCTTCATGGACAGCCCCTGTAAGTCCCCAACCCTCCTGGCCGTGGTAATTGCTAACAAAAAGGATAGCTTTAAGGGTAGAAACTTAAGGGAACCTCCCCTATAGGTTCAAATGGGTGTTTAGATAACACCTCTAAAACCCTTGCCAGGTCCCAAGGTGGGAAAGTGCCCTTGGAGACTGGGGAAATCCTTTCTCTGGCCACCATGAATCATTTTGTATGCAGGTAGACAGAGAGTGCCGTGATCGGCACCCTAAGGGTTCTGACCGCTAGGCCCTTTTCTGCTCCATCCTGGAGAAACTCTAAGATAACCGGTACAGCGGTAGAGGTCATCTGTTTCTCTTTACCCCAGGAACAGGAAGTTTTCCAAACTTTAGAGTAGATTTACTTATTTACTGGTGTTCTGCTCAGCAGGAGGATACCTATCACTCTCTCTGAGCAGTCCTTACACATTAGGATCTGGTGCTCACTAGCCAGGCTGTCAGCTGGAAAAATTCCAGCCTTGGGTGTAGCACTGGGCCCTGCCTGAGAAGGTCCGGTCTGTTTGGTAGCTTCCACAGTTATGCTACTCCCATGGATCTTATGCTTGCGAACCAAGCTCTCCTTGGTCACCTGGGGCGCTATCAGAAGGAGCTGGACTGGGGATTAGTTGAGCTTCTGAAGGGCTCACAGAAATAGTGCTAGGGGTGGGAAGGCTTATGCCTGCCTGCACTTCCAGGGTGTCTAAGCCTTCTAACTCCTTCTCTTGGGAAATCGAGAAATATCTCCTCACCTTCCTGTTCTGTCGGTTGGTGAACAGATCTATTTCCGGATTTCTGAAGCGCTGTACTAAGATTTGAAATGACTCGGGGTCCAGCTCCCATTCTCCCTGCCTTATCGGCTGACGACTGAGGAAGTCCACTTCTGTGTTGCTTGTCCCCTTTATGTGGACAGCCGAGATGGAGAGAACCTTCCCTTCTGCCCAGTCCAAGTTCTTCTTTGCCAATTCCAGGAGGGGTTTGGATCTGGTGCCTCCCTGGTGATTCAGGTAAGCTACAAGAGTGGCATTGTCGGAGCTGACCTGAACCTCCCTGTTAATGATGTTCTCGTTGAAGGCTTTTAGGGCTTTTCCCACCGCTTTGTGCTCCTTGTAATTGGATGATCTCTGAGCGATTGAGATGTTCCATTGGCATTGGGCTTTTTTCTTTCCCCCACCCCCAGGTTTTTATCGGGTCTCCCACAGATGAAGCTAGTTTTGCCACCTTGTCCGCTGGCAAGAAGAGCTTCTGTAGTTTGGTGTCTACTAAGTAGCCTAGGAAGGTCTTGACCTGTTCTAGTTCGAGGGAGGATTTCTCCATGCTGATTATCCAGCCCAGGCTCTGCAGTACCGATATCACCTTGTTGGTTTCTGTTCTGACTTGGGCCACTGATGATTCAGAGATCAGAAGGTCACCCATGTAGGGATCAGCTTTATACCCTGGAGATGCAGAAAGGCTACTGCTTCTGCTAGGACCTTTATAAAGATCCTTGGGCTGGCTGTTAACCCAAATGGGAGGGCTGTGAACTGCCAGTGAGAATCCTCCCCTCTGATGACTATTGCAAACCTCTAGAATGCCTGATGATCCAGGTGAATTGAAACATGCAGGTAGATATCCTTGAGGTCCAATGTCATCATGAAGGCATCCTTCAGGAGATTTTTGCGTATGAAGTAGATACTCTCCATCGTAAACTTTTTGTATTCCAGCCTGTTTAGGTTTCTTAAATGTATTATAAGCTGATAATTTCCTGATGGTTTGCGAACAACAAATACATGGGAGTAGAATCCTTCGTATTGTTGTTTTTTTGGTAAGGGCACCACTACCTGTTGCTCTATCAATTCCTGGATACCCTCCAGAAGGGCTGATCTTTTCAGGGCATCCCTGGGGGGATGAGTAAGGGTGTTCATGGAAGGGGGTTTTGCAGAGAATTCCAGGCGATAACCTTCTCACAGGATTTGGCAAATGTAGGCGCTGTCTGATATCTTTTCCCACTGGTGTACATAGTGAGCCAGCCGAGCCCCCACCCTGATCTTGGCATCACTTTGTTTTTTTGGTGCCAACTTTAGGGGAGGAGAACTGTAAATTGCTCCTCTGCCTTCCCCTACCATTGCCCCACCTCCTGCTGGGCTCTTTTTTGGCTTCATGCTGCTGTTGCCCTGGGGGGGGCCACAAAAAATTATTTAGAATTTTTCCTTCTTGGGCTTTACTGGGAATTTCTTGCCCTTTTCTGAGGACCTAGACAGGACCACATTTAAGCATTGGCCAAACAGCAGTGAGCCCTTAAAGGGAAGACCGCATAGTTTGCCTTTTGACGTAACGTCTACTCCCCAGACTTTAATCCACATGGCTCTTCTAGCTGAGTTTATTAACGCAGTTGTTTTAGCCGAGGCGCTCGTAGACTCAACTGCAGCATGCGCAAGGTATGCAACAGTCTTTCCTATCACTGACAGGGAGTCAAGGATATCATCAAAGTCGGATTCCAGTGACAAGTGTTTTGTCAACTTCTCCACCCAAAAGTTTGCATTCCTGGCTACACAGGCTGTTGCTAGGGCTGGACCCATGGCTGATGTATTTCCTTAATACTCCCTGCATCCTCAAAGGAGAGGTCAGACTGCTTGGTGACTTGGGACAGAGCGGCATCCAATTTTAGGAGCTTAAAAAATGTCTCCTCGTCACCTTATTTAACCACTTGACAACCGGGCCATAGCCCAATTAAGCTACAGTGTGGTCGCTTATTTCTGGGAGGTCGTACAATGATGTCCTCCCAGAATCGCGTGCACACGAGACTGTCCATGCCCGCCGGATTCATGGAACCCGGCGGGTCACGGATCGCGGTAAAGGGCCAATGGCAGTGGCACTTTACCACGTGATTGCTCCGTCCAATGATGGAGCTATCAGTGTAAACAGACCAGCATCATGTCCGGTTTTCTCCACTGCTCACACAGATCGTTTAAGCAGCGGAGGGAGAAGATGCAGTGGGAGGCTGCTAAAGGTATTCTGCATATGTGCCAGCCCCAATCCATGTCTATAAGTGCCCCAAACTGTGCCCATAAAGTGCCAAACCAGTGCCTATCAGTGCCCAGCAGTACCCCAATCTGTGCCCAGAAGTGCCCCTATAAGTACCCAGCAGTACCATATCAGTGCCCAAATCAGTGCCCAGCAGTGCCCCTATCATTGCCCAACAGTTCCATATCGGTGCCCAGTGGTGTCATATCACAGCCCCAATCCATGCCATATCAGTGCCCAGTGGTGCCATATCAGTGCCCCAATCTGTGCCACATCAGTGCCCAGCAGTGCCATATCAGTGCCACATCTGTGCCCCATCAGTGCACTACAGTGCCACATCATTGTGTAATTTATGTCCCTAGAACGCCTGATGGTGCTCCCTGCATGTTGGGCCTCTGTATGTGGCCAGGATGTGTAAAAGTCTCACACATGGGGCATCGCCATACTTAGGAGGGGTAGGATGTGTTTTCGGGTGTAATTTGTGGTATGCACATGCCATGTGAGAGAAATAAACCGTTAATATGACAATTTTGTGAAAAAAAATCTCCATTTTGCAAAGAATTGTGGGAAAAAATTACAAAGTGAAAAAACTTGCCATGCCTCTTACTAAATACCTTTGAATGTCTACTTTCTGAAAAAGGGTCATTTGGGGGGTATTTGTTCTTTCCCGGCTTGTTAGGGTCTCAAGAAATGAGTCAGTGCATCAGGTGTGATCAGTTTTCAGTGATTGGCACCATAGCTTGTAGACTCTATAACTTTCACAAAGACTAAATAATATACACTTATTTGGGTTATTTTAACCAAAGATATGTAGCAGTATAAATTTTGGCCAAAATGTATGAAATAAAATTACTATTTTGCTAAATTTTATAAAAGAAACCAAGAAAATGCATTTTTTACAACATTTTTGGTATTTTTTATTTATAGCGCAAAAAATAAAAACCCAAGTGGTGATTAAATACCACCAAAAGAAAGATCTATTTGTGTGAAAAAAAGTACAAACATTTCATATGGGTACAGTGTTGCATGACTGAGTAATTGTCATTCAAAATGTGAGAGCACTGAAAGCTGAAAATTGGTCTGGTTAAGGGGGTTTAAGTGCCCAATGGACAAGTGGTTGAAGGGGAATCTCCTTTTCCAGGTCTTTTGTCTGACAATTTTCCATTCAGGCTCCCTCCATTCCTGTAGGATTAGATCCTTTAGGGACTGGTGGAGTGGGAACACCCTGGATTGGGCTTTGCTCAGCCCCCTGTATACCTTGTCTTGTGCAGAGGTCACTCTGAATCCCCTCTTTAGGAGCCCATCCAGATCCTCCAAGATGAAGAGGTGTCTCCTTAAATATGCCTCTTCCTGTGTCTCACTTAGTTGGTCTGGATCCACCTCCCCATCAGAGTCTTGGTCCGATTTGACCTAGCTTTCCATTTCATGCCCATCCTCCTCTACCTTAGTTAGAGGTAGCGACAGTGAAGGTGGGAGGAGAGTACTGGGACCCTCCCAAGAGACTTTCCTGGGAGGATGGGCCTTCTCTAGGGGCAAGCTGCTCTGGGCCAGGAACCTGGGCTGTTGACTGCCTGGTGACTTCACGGAAAGACCTCACAGCTGCCAGCATTTCTGCTTGCATAGATGAGAGTTCAAGCCTCCTTCCCTGCTAATTTGTTGATACATGTGTAGCAGAAGGGCTTGGAGTGGGATTTTGGAAGCTTGTCCTTACAGTACCCACATTTTTTTGAGGAGCTATGCCCGGCTGCAGCAGGAGGTTGTTTATCTGGGGCTTCCTGGGTTCCACTGGGGGGATGAATGGTCGTCACTACACTCACACTGACTATCCCTAGATTCACACTAAACTAATATTCTGCACTGACAATAGAAACACAATAGCACCCTAACTGTCTAGTACCACTGAACAGAGCCCTGTTCTATCTCTCTCCATGCCAATATCACACTGAAAATGGCCACTATTGAAAGAATACTTTTATAGTGTGGGGCGGGACTAAGAACAATGAACCATGATTGGATAGAGTCATCATGACAGCATCCAATTATGACACTGACAGTGCTCTGTGCCTTGATTGGGCGAAGCTTTCATTGCTTCAGCCAATCAGGGCTTTCAATCCATCGTGCGGCGGCGCAGAGCATTGTGGTTGTTCGGCAGGCCGAACAAACGGTTGAACGCCCTGATAATTCAGCTGTTCAGCGAATGGGCAAACAGCCAGTGTTCGGCCCGAACTCATGCTCAGGCCAGGGCTGGACTGGGACAAAAATTTGGCCCTGGACTTCATCCAGACCGGCCCAGGGCACATCAGGGTACAGTGCACATCAGGGCAAAGGGCACAGGACACATCAGGGCACAGCACAACAGGGTACAGAGCACAGCGCACATCGGGGTACAGCACACATCAGGGCACAGCACACATCACATCAGGGTACAGCACATCACAGCACAGCACATCAGGGCACAGTACATCAGGGTACAGTGCATCAGGGTACAGTACATCAGGGCCCATCAGGGCACATGGAGCACATCAGGGCACATCAGACACATTAGGGCACATCAGGCACATTAGGGTATGTCAGGGCACATCAGAGTATATTAGGGCACATCAGGGCAAATCAGGGTACATTAGGGCCCATTAGGGCACGTCAGGGCATGTCATGGCACATTAGGGCACATCATGGCACATTAGGGCACATCATGGCACATTAGGGCCCATCAGGCCACATCATGGCACATCAGGCACATTAGGGCACATTGGGCACATTAGGGCACATCATGGCACATCAGGACTGTATGGGATTACACGGACTACACGGGATTACACAGACTACACGGGACTACACGAGGTACACGGGACTACCCGGGACTACATGACATG
>BLSH010354177.1:754195-765374 GCA_018402905.1 Glandirana rugosa | reverse complement strand
TTTGAAATCTCTAATTTCTGCTATCTGTCCTCAGAGCAACAGCACAGACAGCAGTAGTAAAGTAATCTATCTCAGGATGCAGGATCAGGTCTTAAAATGTCTCAAATCTGTCCCTCACGCAGTCAGCTACCTTTCCCTACACTAACCCAAGGAGCATGTGACTGCAGCACTGTGACTCCAGCTTATAAAGAGGCTGGGTCACATGATGCACTGGCCAATCACAGCCATGCCATTAGTAGGCATGGCTGTGATGGCTTCTAAGGGCAAACCAGTGAAACACTTGTTGATTGGCTGCCCTGCAGCTTCTCAACACGTGGAGTAAAATAGCAGAACCCCGGACCGAACCCGAACGATTTTTGAAATGTCCGGGTCCGGGTCCGTGCCACGGACACACGAAAGTTCGGTACGGACCCGAACGTTACAGTCCGGGTTCGCTCAACACTATTTATAACCTAAAATATAAAAGCACATTATAAAAAACACAGCATGGATGGCTATTCCCGACTACAACACTGTACCAAAAATCATGGAAGTAGTACTTCAAATACAGTGTACATCAAAAAGTAGCGAACACCCAACGTGTTTCAAAATTTCTTTCATAATCTTCTTCAGGGATATACCCACTGTAGAAGCAAGGAGCTACACTCTATAATGAGAACATTAACAATCTTTTTCTTGTTCAAAGAGTTTATTGGAGTTTCAGGAAACGTACAAAATAAGTACAGCGTAGAGACATTTTGAAGGGTGAACAGCTAGGTAGAGGTATCAACAAGACTGAGCGACTGTAAAATATAATATTATAACTGGGATTATGTAAATCTAATATGCACACCATCGTTTGGTGGTTGCAAGTGGAGATAACCGGAACTCCCAGGCACCCCAACTGGGATCAATCTGTGCCTGGGGGGAGGGGTTGGACTGAGTGTTGTAATGAACAAGAGTGTGCATAGTAGAATCTGACATATTATACATTTAACATTTACAAGCATTAACAATCTTATGACAGAACATAATATATATCTGCTATCATTAATTTTAATTATAGTTATTACATCCATGTAGCATCAATACCTGTTTGAAAATAATGTGAACAATAGGAGGATAGCCAAGGATATAAACACAAACAGTCATAGATATTGTCCTCTAACTTCCACCAGGGGGGGTAGCCAGGGTCAGGGCGGTCGATCAGTGAATTGCTGGGGTCAGCTAGACCCAGAGGGAATGAGCAGTCTTAAAGTACTGTTGAATAGAGAAAATACTGATGAACTGAACTGCTTGCATGATTTCAAGTTGTTTAAATAAAAGTGCATAGTTAGGAAATACCTACATTTCAAAAGGCAGTATTATAATCGACAGATATGGCCGTCTTATGTTGGATGTAAAAAAGGAGTGTGTATCTCTTTAAGAGGAGCAGTCCGTGTGCTGGTAAGAAAATGGAATATTAATCAATTACCACTCAGTAAAGACTTAATGATATTCCAGTCCCTCTATAAACTCTAATAAGTATATGATCATATGTACCTGCTCAGTATTGTTTGTCAGTTTATCGGAAAATGGTCCCTAATGCAACCAAAGAAAATGGATGGGTCCACATATAAACACATGTCCTGACCCAAAGTCATAGAGGAGCCTGCAAACATATACCGAGTTTTGTAGATAGTAAATTATATCCTATTGATGCTCTATAGTGAAGTGGATTGGAGCCAAATGTCAAAGTGAGAGTGCTTCCCAAAACTGTTAGAGAGACACTTGCCATGAAAACTGCTCATGATGGTTGGAGGACAAATGGACAGACCTGCCTGCCTGCAGGAAGCACTAGTACAGGTGAGCACAGACTGTGTTAGGACTTCCAGCACTCTGCATCTGCAGGATCCTGTGATTATGGTCAAATCCTGGGACTGTCCCTTAGAATTCAGCATGGTTTAAACTTTAGAGGTGTGAAAACTACCCCTGCAATCCAACCACTCTGTTGATTCTGTGCCCAATTCTTTCTTCTTGGTGCCCCCTTCCTAATGTTGCCAACCATCAGTATTTTTATTGGCAGCCAGTAAAAAAGGGGCACTTTTCTCCTGCCAGCAAATGCCAGTAACAGGAAAAGGTTGCCGGTAAAAACTATAGCTGTGACACTCAGTCCGGAAATGCACATATGCAGTCCTGGTTCAGAGTCGGCCAAGACCATCCGAGTGCCTGCTACAGTGTGTTTGGGTGGTGCCAGCAGGGGGTGGGTCTGGCAGAGGTGGTGCTTGAGTGTGTTGTGTGATGTCATGGTTCAAGGGAGCTGAACGGAGCAGCTGTGTCTGGGTCTGCGGGATGGGAGCAAGGCAAGCTGGGAGCAGGACTGTCAGTGTTGTTTGGACTGGAGTGGACTGAAGGGACCACCTGGAATGGAGAGAGACTGTCACTGTGACTCTGGAGTGATGTGTCGTGTCGGTGACGTGTCATCAAATGTACAGTGTCACTGTGAGAGTTAATTTCATGTGTGTGTCTGCCCATTCTAATTTCTTGCCTTCCTGAGTCCCATCCTTGAATTACTATATCGAAAATAAAATTGGAAATATTTTTTTTGCCTTAATATCTACCTTAAATCACATTGCTAATTGCATATTGTACTTGTTTGTAGCCTAAATACTGAAATTGCACTTAAAGTTGTAATTTTGTAACTCTTGGAAATGATAGTAAAAACTTGGCTGTACCAGTAAATGTTGGGTATCGTGTCAGTAAATTTCATTCTGGTAGGTTGGCAACCCTGCTTCAGGTCTCTGCCCCCTCACTTTTGCTACAGCTCATATACCGTACCTGCAGGAACTTTATTAGGAATACCGCCTGAAACTGTTGCAGCCAGTGCATGTTGTAAATTTGTAATATAGAAAAGTGACTGCAGAAAGAGCCCACCCATTTTATTTTTATTTTTTGGGGTTTTTTTTTGTTTTTTTGTTTCATCAACCTTATTGTCTGACTATAGATCCATGTTTAAAGCCATTAACTGTTGACTGTCTCATTACCTCTGTTGGTAGTTTATTCCAATCATCAACTACTATTTCAGTAAAATAATACTTCTAAGATAAGTTTTGAACTTTCCTCCAGTTATTTTTAGGTCATGTCCCCGTGTTCTTGATTTTAGTTTCATATTGGAGAGACTGCCTTCCTGAACCTTATTCACCCCCTTGATGTATTTAAAAGGTTTCAATGTCTCCCCTTTCCCTTCTTCCCTGCAGACTGTACATATTTAGTTCCTGTGCAATGAGGGGGTTTGGAGGGGATATATGCTAGAAGGGGTATTGGGGGTGGGGATTTTTGCTAGTTGGGGGTGGGGGATTTGGGCTAAGAAGGGGATTTGGGGGGGTTGTGCTAGGAGGGGGTAGAGGAATTTGGGTTAAGAGTAGAGGGCTGGGCAGGATTTGTGCTAGGAGGGGGGATTTGGGGAATTAGGGTTGGGAGGATTTGTGATGGGAAGAGTAATTTGGAGGGGGTTGTGCTAGGAGGAGGGATTTTTGCTAGGAGGAGGGTGTCATGAAACCACAGTAACATTCATGTCTTGTCTGTTGCCAACCTTGCTGCATGTGTCCAGTTAGAGGCCGTGCCTCCCTCACCTGTGTGCTTTTGTAGCCCTCCTCAGCTGAGCTCCACCCCAGGCCCTAATTATCAAAATTATATAACACCTGACAGTGCAAGTCTGCTATGCCGATCAATGTTGTGTGTGTTTGGCTTCGTATGTGGTTGTTCATGGTGTATGCTCTGTGTCTATTTCCGGTTACCGATCTTTGGCTTGTTCTGACTCTCCCTGCCTGCCTGATACCCTGATTTTCAGCTTGTTCTCTGTTTATCCCTGCCTGCATGATACCCTGATCTTCGGCTTGTTCTCTGTTTCTCATGTCTGCTAGTGGCCCTGACCCTTTGCTAGGCCACTGACTATCCTTGCTGTTCCTGTGCTGCTGCTTCCTCTCTTCCATCTGTAGCCAGCTGAGCGTGAGCTAGGGGACCCTGGGGGTCTCAAACTGAATCCAGTTGCAGCCAAATCCATCCTCACCACCAGAGGCTCTGGCAAATACCTACTGGCTCTTAGACTCTGCGCCCTGCAGAAACTGATGCACTAGCTCCCTGTGTTCAGTGCCCATGCCCCTCTTCCCATACCAGGCGAAACTCATTAGCAGCAGTCAACTATAGGTCTACAACCTTAGCGGTGCGATTCGCAACCCTCGGTGTTATTCGCACCCCAGCAGTGCGCACCTGTCACCTGACCCCAGGTGTCGTGAGGGTTTTGGTGGGAATTATGCTAGAAGGGGGGATTTGAGGGATATGATTTGCGCAGGGAGGGGGATTTGGCGGGGAGGATTTGTGCTAGGGCGGGAAATTAGGGGGAAAAAGGATGTCTGCTAGGAAGGGGTGATCTTTTTGGGTAGGGAAGATTTGTGTGTGTAGGGGGGGGAGGGGTAATTGGGGTATTTGAACTGGGAGATAGGATTAAGTGACAAAGATTTGTTCTGAGAGGGGGGATTTGGACTGGAAGGAGGGGAAATGATTACATTGCTTGGGGAGAATTTGGGGAATTTATGTTTAGGGGTGAGTGTGCTGATCAGTGCTGTTTTTTTTTTAGGGGCATGGGTTTATGCTGAGACAAGAAATGAGGGCACTCAACAGATCTCCTCCTACCTTCACAGCACAAAGCTGAGATCAGATTTCTTTATAGACACAGCCTCTGCACCAAGCTGCACAGTGCATGCTACAGTAACCACCTACATACTGTGCAGATGGATGCTGTGTATGTAAGGTAATCCGATCTCAGCTATGTGCTGTGTGGGGTGGAGGAGCTCTGAATACCCAGGTTGTGTGCAATGTAGGGATGGGAGAAGTTTTGCTGAGTGCTCTGCCAGCAGTGACCCTGTCCTTTTCTGTACTGACCACTGCCTTCTGCCCTGTTGACCCCTTTACACTGCACTGCTGACCCCGGTCCTCAGTCCTGATGACCTGATGACCCCTTTTCTTCATCCTGCTGACCCCTGTCATATGCTCTGTTGACCCTTGTCCTCTGCTCTGCTGGCCCCCTGTACACTGCCCTACTGACTCTTCTACACTCCCCTGCTGACCCCATACACACTGTCTTGCTGCACATTGTCCTCTGCTCTAATATCCCACTGTACACTGTCCTACAAACTTATGGCCTCTTTAGAGTGCTCTACAAACTGCTGACTCTATCCTCTGTCCTGCTGACCCCCTGTACACTATCCTACTGACCTCATGAAATAAAAATGGGTTGGTTATGGGTTCCCTCAACTTTATTTGTAATTATATATGAATTGCCTAATTCCTCTAATTTGTTAGTCTACTATAACTCTGATAACAGTATCGATAATGATACGATAATAAGGTTAGCTTATATATAAATAATCAATCACTCTGCTTTAATAAAGCAAGGATTTCATTTATTACACAGAAAGTAGAAATGCTAATATAAAACACTAAGAAAGATATCATAGAGCCTATAACATAAATAACAAGGTGATACTTAGGCTATCCTCAAGATAGGGTTCTGGCTGGGCTCCATTGGAAGAGGATCAAGAGGGGGTTCCTCCGCTTTTTAAACCCATTCATACATCATCCACACACACCCGCCCAATGCCAGCCTACTTGTGCATTCTGTCCAATGGTGACAGATTTCCTTTCTTCAATCCATCCCCAAGGACGCATGCTGTGTTGTATGCGGTAGCAACCACTAGAGGCAGTATATGTCTATGTATATCTCATATCTGATTCCCCCATCTTCCCAGGCCAGGTGTTCTTTTGAAGATCTGTAAGTCAGGCAATCAATCACTTTAGCAGTTGACTATTGACGTTTTTATATACAGTCATTCAGGCCCCAAACTTTATTATACCATGTAGCCTACATTTCTGGTGTTACTCCCCTGCCCGAGGGCAGGACTCCCAGATGAAGGTTGATAAGCACTGGTCATCGCCATAAAACTTGTTGAATGGCATTCCAGGTTCCTTCCAGTAGTGTGCAGAAAAGATATGCTTAGATTTCCTATTTCTTGCATTATGGAAAAACCATTTTGCCCTCCAACATATGCCGCTTTGAGCCTGAAGGGCACATACCACCCTTCTTCAGAGACAGCCTCCGTGGCAAAGTCCATAAATGTCTTCACATGTTGTGCTTTAGGTGCCGCATGGCCGGAAGGGCACACACCTCCCTTCCTCTGGAACAGCTCCAATGGCACAGTCCATATATGTCTTAACATGTTGTGCTTCCCAACTTGTGCGGCTTCGCCTGAAGGGCACACACCTCCCTTCCTCTGGAACAGCTCATATGGCACAATCCTTAAGTGTCTTAGCATGGGTTTCCCAACATGTGCCGCTTTGCCTCTGGGTGATACACCTACGACCATTCTTCAGCGACAGCATCCATGGCACCATTCTGTGTTATCTCCTTCCTGGTCTCTTCATGAGGGGGTGCAATATAGGCCAGGGGTGTTCATTCACTCACCATTCACCAACACACACTCCGAGCCACATTTCAACCAGCTTCCAGATACAGAACCTCGAGGAGGGCCTTATTAACCCGTATTACTAATCTAATACAGGTATGTCAAACTATACCATCACACAAATCATTCCGTTACCATATTATATACATGTACATTCTAATCACCGCCTTAAACATCCCACCCCCAACCTCTTATAACCCTTCATTGTGTATGCAGGGCGGGATTAGGCAGGCTTGCTCAATAATGCCTTTCTCACCGCAATTCTGGCATATATGCGGTGTGCTGTGACTCTGAATTGGCAGTAAAGCCTCCAACTTGTACACAGAGACCTCACCGTCAATTCGTCCCACAACTTGCGTAGATAAATGTGAAACCTTTATATAAACATCGGATCACACCTGTTTATACTTGAAACAACACCAAAACCGTAAAATTCCATCCCTGTGCCTGGATTTCAGAGACCATGCCCAGGGCATACCATGCACCTCTAGCTACGGTTAGATTCAAGGAACACCCTAGTTCCATGACTAACATTACATTGGTATTCTTTGGGACAAAGAAACAAACTCATCTATGTTCCAAATAATACCCAGGTGCTTCCTTCCCAGCAATGATCTCTCCACCCAGAACACAGTGTGAAACGTCTTCCCAACATTCCCAGTGGTGTACTGATCTGGCACACACAGAACGTCATGGTCATGCCTCCGACAGAGGGAAATATCAACCTGTCTCCAGCTTCCCTCCACTCTGACCACAGGTGGGTAATTTAGCCATAAATGCAACAAGGTAGAATCCCCAGTCAGTAAGGCCATTGATACCACAGAATATACAGACCGAGTCTGCGCTTCTATATCTGGGATCAACGGGTAAGCCGAACACCTTCCATAACTCAAACTAGCACAGCCCATCCAGGCATTAGACCACCACTTTGGATTATTGTAAACAATGTGTTTTGGCAAAAATCTTACTGAGCTGTGAAGCTAACTCATAAGGCCACTGTCCCTTATGCAGAGACTGCACAATCAGCTTGATGTTGGTTGATAATTCCGCCTGACCCTGCGTGCACGCCAAAGCCCATGATACATTCTTGCCTTGTACCACCACACTCTCTACCAACCTCTCCAAATGGTAGATAAAATCTTGAGCCATTTTAACCTGGGGCATTCAATTGAATGTTATTAAAGATGTCAATAATCTCTCTCTGAGTAACAAAGCCCCACTTACTGTCTGCCGCTATGGCTGAGAGTTTGATCCTCAGGATACTGACATTCACTTCATTAATAACACCCATCCCCGCTCCTATTCCCCCAATGTAGTGCTGAATACATTCCTCCTCTTTTGGTTGCTCCTCAGAAATAAGGGGCCTGAATGAACCTCATTCTGTGTCCACACACCTCTGGGAGCACGCCACTGGTACAACGGCCACACTTGATTCAATGTATATTCAGCACACATAGGGTAATAGATTTTTATCAACCCCTGTGAGACGTTGAAGTGCCATGTGGTGAAGGCATACTGTACCCTGGTAGCCAGCAAATGGGAAGAGCTTAGAACCATTTGTAGCGGTTCCGCTCTTTCCAACGAAGCATGTTTTTGTGAATTGACATAAGCATCGCCTGTGCAGGGTTCCAACTGCTCAGGTGAGACATCAACCAGGTGTATCTCCCTTATGTCCAGTTCTGGTGTCCCACCTGTCCTGTATCCGATACCTTCTCTATAGGACTGCAAGAATTGAGACACCACCCCTACAAGGAAATTCTTACCTCGATGTGTCATCTGGAGCTCTCCAGTCTGGCCAACAGACATCTAAGTGTCAGCCTCCTGGGTACCTACACCATGTTAATTCAGTAATGCCAATACACTTCACACATTAAAAACATTTTTCCTTCTTTCAATTCTTCACCAAAAAAAACAAACATATTTTTCTTTTCTTGTTTTGCAGGATTGGATATGTTGTACTATTTCCCTAACCTCCAACCCGTTGCACTTGCATACACAGTATTTCTATATTCATGCGAGATTCAGGGAAAATGTTCCATAAGTCTTGTTGATGGGCACAGTCTTTCAGATGCAGCGTTAACACTAAATTGTCCATAAGAAAAAGAAACTTTATATTGCAAATATTAGTCAGAATCTTTGTTTGTCCCTTTTCCCCTGACTGTTTGTCAGAACAACTTTGTAATGTGGCATGGCACAGACCAACTGCCACCCAGATGAACATCTTTCATCCATGTTCCAGAGACCTCTCCAATCTTTCGCTCCACCAGGACTCTGGAAGTGAAAAACAAGGGCAGAATCAAATTCTTATCCGCAATATCGATTTGCTTGCATTTTCCTTACAGAACCTCCCTTGGAACCCAGGAACTCAGTTTTTCTGGCTTCTGCAACTCTGAACAGACTATTAAACCAGCCAATAACTACTTTAGGCTGAACCCACTCTAAACTGAATTCCCATGATAAGGAAAAAACAAAAAATAAAAATGACTGCTGCTTTCCCACTGTTCTCATTTTAAACCTAAAAAACAAACAAACAGAATGTGTGTATCTGTTAACTAAAACCTACACACTAACTCCCCTTTCAGGTGGATAAAACCTAAACACTTTGGAATTTTTCCACCTGAATGAAAATAAAAACAAAAGACCTAAAAAAACTAATTTACAGGCCACTGTAACTTTCTGCCAACTCCTGCCTCAAGCAAACTATTCAGTTGCTAATTTAGGGCCTATTCACTGACCCCCCTTTCAGGTGGACTAAACCTAACAATTTAGCATTTTTCCACCTGAACAAAACAAAACTAAAAATCAAAGTAAATGAACAAAAATTGAAAAAAAAACTACAAATAAATCAATAACGAAAAAAAAAAAAAATAAACCAAAAAAAAAACAAAAATAGTAAGAGGGGAAAAAAAAAACAATTACGAAGGAGAGGGAGAGAAAAAAAATACTAATATTTTTAAGAATAATAAAAATCCAGAGGCTTACCCTTGAAAATACTACAAAATACATCAAGGTCCTCCATAACATTTCAAAAATGTAAAGCCAAAACAAAAGACTCGCATCAAACCTTATTCCTCGCCAAGCAACGTTAACCTTAAAATTCTTACCATCGCTGAAATTCGCTAACGGCAGTTAACACAGGATTTGTCCCCCCCCCCCCCGTGCTATACCCATGTGAACATGTGGCTGCCTCAATTTTACATTTATTCAGCTGCTCCAAATACACATGCCTTTCCTGTCTTAACTATTTTCAGCTTGTAATCTCAGCATCTGGGTTTTAAAGGGGACATGGGTTTGATAATTATGGCCTCTATGCCTCGGATTGCTACCCGACCTAGCGGAGTAAACTTCATAACGCCTCGGTGTAGTTTTAGAGTACTGAGATTTTCTCTGCTTATTATTGTTATTAGACATCAAACAATATCTTGCAATGTGACCCCACTTTTTACAGGTGAAGCACTTGAGAGCTGGTCTCCCTGCATAGGCCTGTCTATAAGTATATGGTGATGGAGACCCACGTTTCTGCATATCATTGCTATGTTTGGAATCACCTGACATTACACTGTCATTGTCTGAGGAGTAAATCGCTAACCATGGACTCATCTGAAGTCTCTGTCTCAGCAGTGGAAAATACGTATGTCCTCTATGTTCTATAATCATATGTGCTATGGGATCCTGTATATGGTTAATTGGTCAGAGTGTTTATTTATACTTTCGTGCAAGTGTGCATTTGGAAGGTAAAGTATTCGTGTGACAGTAATACATAGAAAAATAAAGTGCCAGTGTGTAGTAGTTGGTGGTAAATATTTAAATGGATTTTCTCTTGTGTGTAAATAAACTTATAACGTGTTGGTCATAAACTATATTTTCATATAGCTTATACCTGTGGTAAGTTATTAATGATACATTGATAACTTCTCTGGAAGATATTTTAGAATCCGACAGATGTGTTATATAACCAAAACAACAAAAAATATATATAACAAAAAAATAAAGAATATAACAAATTAGTCCATCATGTGTGTGGTTTTGTGACTTCAAGTGATTGTTCTTGCTATTAGTGGTGACTTTGAGATCGTGAGTACTTTTCGTGCTCCCCCTATAGATTTCCTCCTTACCAGAGGGCACTGCCCCTGCAGGGGCCGCGTGCCTATCTTTGTTTAATCCTGGTGTCTTTTTCCTGGGTCGGGTCGGGGGTATTCCTCTGTTCCTCTGTTCCTCTTTGGTGGGTACCTCTATCCTGGGTAGGTTCCTTTTCTTGTTTGGTTGTTCTCCCTCCTTCCGGAAGTTGGGTGATCTCAGGGTGGATATCCAGCAGGTTTTAAAAAATAAAAAGCAGAGAGGACTCCATAGTGCAATTTGTTTCAATGTATCCTTAATTTTATTCAAAGGGGTTTGGATACAAAGTGGTAAAAAAACGAGGGTAAGTAATGGTACATGGACTGGGTATAGGATAGTTCATTCAGTGTCCAAAAAAAGGAAAATAACAAATGAGTACATATCACATAGCCGGTAGAGATGGGTTGGCTAGATGTATGAGCTCTGCAGCTTTCCTCGCTGTGTCAGCGTGCGTTCCAGCTTTCCTAAGTCTCAAACCGGATGTGATGTACAGCTTCCTGCTAGGTCACCTGACGCGTTTCGTCATGGACGTTTTCAAAGGACACCTTTGAAAACGTCGGCCTTCCTCCCTCTTGTTGGTTTGT
>BLSH010354177.1:743267-753625 GCA_018402905.1 Glandirana rugosa | reverse complement strand
GTCGGATTCTAAAATATCTTCCAGAGAAGTTATCAATGTATCATTAATAACTTACCACAGGTATAAGCTATATGAAAATATAGTTTATGACCAACACGTTATAAGTTTATTTACACACAAGAGAAAATCCATTTAAATATTTACCACCAACTACTACACACTGGCACTTTATTTTTCTATGTATTACTGTCACACGAATACTTTACCTTCCAAATGCACACTTGCACGAAAGTATAAATAAACACTCTGACCAATTAACCATATACAGGATCCCATAGCACATATGATTATAGAACATAGAGGACATACGTATTTTCCACTGCTGAGACAGCGCCATATCCAAGCACCCCCTTTATCAGTTACACATCCCACCTACGGGAGGGAATCTCTGGAAGGCAGCAGTCTAACAGCACAACCCATAAGCGCGGTACACACCCCTAAATCACTCATCTGAAGTCTCCACTGTCATATTGCTACTGTTCTCAAAAAGATCAGGTGTGTTTCCCATTTCAACACCTGAATCAATTTCAAGAGCAGTTACAGCACTTTTGTCTAAATACTCCTCCTCCACATTGCCAGCATTAATTACAGCCATAGCAATATCATTTGCATCAACCAGAGCATCCGGTTTCCCTAATTGTTGTTCTTTCTGCATTAAACATTGAGACTGCTCAGCATTGGAATATTTGTAAGATAATTGTTTCATGGTCATCTGAGCTTCCTGTAGTTCAATTTTAAGTCTTGTTATCCTATGCTCATTCTCAGTTTCTCTTTGATCCAAATAGGCTAAACAACTTTCTCTGTGTTTACACGTTACCTGCAATTCACTAATTTTCTGTTCCAATATACACTTCTCATTAGTCCATTGAGTTTCTTTATGCTGAGCAATGTTTGTCATTCTCACTAGCATGCACACCACATTTGCCATTTTCACCTTTGTGGTTTTTTTATATGAGGCTTTTATTTGTAAATTCTCATTCTCACATTGTTTTAATAAATCATCAAATTGGTGGGTCAATGTATTTTCTGCCAAAGTCTTAAACTTAGCAGATGCATGCTTTTCAATGAACATTCCGATACTCTCCATTGATATGTTAATTACTTTCACACTGACAACCAGTTTGTCTCTTTCACAGCAACAGCTGATTACACACTGCTCACACACAAACAGATAAAGTAGCCTAACAACTTCGCAAATTTGCACTAACAATCCAACAACTTTAACACATACAATACAATACACATATGCCAGCCAAAAATCTCACCAGATATGCGCGTCCGCTCACTGATGAAATGTTTTCACAGAACTTTTACAATCACTCCAGGCTTCACGAACCAGCGCAAATGTCCACCGCAGAGAGATACCTTCAGTTCTGATTGCTCTTGTAGAGTTGAGGACTCCTTAGCTTATAGGAACTCAAGACAAAAAATATATCAGGGTTATGGATTCTGTGTAGGACTTCTTTACATGCTCCTTTTGAGGGTGCCAAATAAAGTAACTACACTCCTGCTTCTTGGGTACCAAATGAAATAAAATGGGGTGGTTATGGGTTCCCCAACTTTATTTGTAATTACATATTAATTGCCTAATTCCTCTAATTTGTTAGTCTACTATAACTCTGATAACAGTATCGATAATGATGCGATAATAAGGTTAGCTTATATATAAATAATCAATCACTCTGCTTTAATAAAGCAAGGATTTCATTTATTACACAGAAAGTAGAAATGCTAACATAAAACACTAAGATAGATATCATAGAGCCTATAACATAAATAACCAAGGTGATACTTAGGCTGTCCTCAAGATAGTGTTCTGGCTGGGCTCCATTGGAAGAGGATCAAGAGGGGGTTCCTCCGCTTTTTAAACCCATTCATACATCATCCACACACACCCGCCCAATGCCAGCCTACTTGTGCATTCTGTCCAATGGTGACAGACTTCCTTTCTTCAATCCATCCCCTAGGAAGCATACTGTGCTGTATGCGGTAGCAACCACTAGAGGCAGTATATGTCCATGTATATCTCATATCTGATTCCCCCATCTTCCCAGGCCAGGTGTTCCTTTGAAGATCTGTAAGTCAGGCAATCAATCACTTTAGCAGTTGACTATTGACGTTTTTATATACAGTCATTCAAACTTTATTATACCATGTAGCATACATTTCTGGTGTTACTCCCCTGCCCGAGGGCAGGACTCCCAGATGAAGGTTGATAAGCACTGGTCATTTCCATAAAACTTGTTGAATGGCATTCCAGGTTCCTTCCAGTAGTGTGCAGAAAAGATATGCTTAGATTTCCTATTTCTTGCATTATGGAAAAACCATTTTGCCCTCCAACACCTCACATCCTCGGCCTCCCCAACATTTTTACTGCACCCCCACAGACAGGCTAGATCATACTTGTTTAGGGCCTTAAGGAAATCCCAATAGCACCCTCGCCCAGCATCATCTGTTTTGAAAGGTTGGCCTAGACTTGAGGTTTGGAGAAGCAAGACCCAAACGACAAAAGCCTTTTAACATGTCTACTGAAAGCAGTTAAAACTACACATTTATATACTTCAGTCATCCCTGTGATGAAGGCACACTTCTTTTAAGTTGCACATGACAAAGACAATAACAATAAGCAAGTTAAGGTGCCTATACTTGTAGGGGGGTTTGCCAGAGTCCTGCATCCTGTGCATAGGGAATGTGATTAATCTTTCTGGCATGGGCAGTGTTGGCACCTCACTATTTGTGCATTACAGGCCTCCTCAGATGACCGCCCAGACCACTGTGTGCATTACAGGCCTCCTCAGGCGACCATCCAGAGCAGTGTATGCATTGCAGGCCTACTGAGACCACCTTCTAGAGCATTCAATGCATTACAGACCTACTCAGACCAGCCAGAGCACTCACTGTGCATTACAGGCCTCCTCGGGTTGTCCACAGGACTGTGTGCATTACAGGCCTCCTCAAATTGTTCAGAGCACTGTGCATTACAGGCCTCCTCAGACTGTCCAGAGCACCCACTGTTCATTACAGGTCACCTCAGACTGTCCAGAGTACTCACTGTGCATTACAAGCCTCCACTGACAATCTGGAGTACTCACTGTGCATTACAGGCCTCCTCAGAATGTCCAGAGCACTATGTGCATTAGAGGACTCCTCAGACCATCCAGAGCACTCACTGTGCATTACAGGCCCCCTCAGACCATCCAGAGCACTCACTGAGCATTACAGGCCTTTTCAGACTGTCCAGAACACTGTGCTTTACAGACCTCCTCAGTTCATCCTTACCTCTCTTAGTGAGTCACTCACATTTACATCCCAACCATCCCTACTTGCTGCACAAACTGTACAAAAATGTCAGCGTCTGGGACCGGGATGCTTTGATGCTAAGGAGAACAAGACCCTTTGCAAACCATGTGGAGAAACAATTGCTGGTAAAAATTCAAAAAACTTAAAGTGTCCTTTGCAGATGGGTCATCCCAAATTTCATACAAAGGTAAGCACACTAACCTCCACTTTTCTTGAGAAAAAAACATTCCCTTCTGGGTGTTACATAGTTACATAGTTAGTCAGGTTAAAAAAAAGACACTAGGGGGGGCGTGTCTGGACGTGCTAGGAAGAGGACACATAGGAACAGGGCTCCTGGTTCCTAATAAACAATCCTCCTCCATCCGAGTCCTTGCTAAACAGCAAATCTGCGGACACCCCACCAGCCATCCATCCTGATCATCAACTAGATCTTGAGACCGACATCGAGTGGATCCGCTGCCCGCAGCACCTGCGGCCTACGGCCCTACTCACAGCCGCCGCCATATCGTGGAGCTAGAGGCCCGCCGGACACCAACTTCAAGGCCCAGGTGAGCAACCCTAAATACAGACTGAATCAGGTCCCCGAGAGGCACAGAAGAGGACTGGGGAGCGGGGTCACGACTACTACGGGGCTAAGTATATCCCTGCAGGAGAAGCCACCACTGCGGTCTAGTACATACATTGCCCCGGAGACTGCGGTCAGTACACCTGAAAGACCACACCAACACCTACCCATCCTAGCCCCCACAGCCACAATTAACCCCAATAAACAGAGCTTTGCCGCCCACCTGACGGCCACGATACCTAAACGGCAGACCATCCAGAAATTTAGCCCCCGGCTCCGGCCTACTCGCGGTTCCGGTGGCCATCTTGCTACACCTGCCAGCCTACAGAAAATCAGCCAAAATCTAGGCCGCGGCTTCGGCCTACTTGCGGTGCCGGCGACCATCTTGTTACACCTTGCTACTCACAGCAAAACAAACGGTCTATTGCATTCCCCACAAGGTAACACAGTACCAGAAGACCTGATGGCTAACTAATTACACACCTCCCGCAGACTGAGGGACTATACTAATTAAAAAGGAGGTTCTTTCGGGGGGCGTGTCTGGACGTCAGCGGAGCTGGACGTGCGGGAGAGGAGCTCCTGAAGCCGAGAGTTTAATCCGCAGCCATCCTGCTATTATCGAGGCCCCTACTAGACTCCCTGAGTCCCTGGCTACTCACTAAGGGGTTGAATTGTCTGGAGGGGAACCCCACCAGAGGCGGGATTCGAGCCTCTGTAACGGCCTCCACAGCACGACCGCTGCCATCTTGAAGGCCACGGCGGCCTAATCTGACTCCTTTCGGGGCATCGCTCTAGGGGGCCACTTAACTTACAATCCTCCACCTACCTGGGCACCTTCCTACCCCCCGGAGACCGGAGCGGGCACGCTCATTCTCGCCGAGGCCTGCTGGATCCCGGAGCCGGCCGCCATCTTGCTCCACCCAGCCTCCTACACAAATCTGTAAGCCGGCTTGGGCTCACCCCATCACAAGAACTTACTCCACCTATTACCTACCCCCCCGGGGCAGTGAACAGGGGTCCCTTGAACTGATCTTGGGCGTGAATTATACACGGGACAAGCTGGGGCCTAGTGTCGGCGGCCATCTTGGTCCACCTGACAGTTTTTCATACTGATCCTGGACTGGTTTGTTAATCTGTAGTCCTCCCCCTCCCTCTGGGGGGATCACTGGCCATTTACACTACAGATAAGATCCCTGAGGGGAATGAGACTGACTATGCAGGCATGGTGAAACACGCCCGCTGAGCCCTGTGGAAGCCCGGTCCGGACAGGCTGACTTTAGACATCAGAACACTCATTTTTCTTTTCCGCTCTTGCTATGATGACACATATCGCTCACCTTCCTGATCCTGCTGACCCTCAACAAAGTACAATGCAGCGTTATCTACTTCGCACACCCCAACTGGACACCCGGACATCTAAAGATAAGAAGGCGGCGGCCCACATTATAGGGAAACACAAGCCCCCCCCCAGCAACATTGGAAAGTGATGGGGACTCTGATGCTAGCATTGCCGTGCCCTTAAACCATCAAGACCCAGCACCCAGGCCGAAGCCCTCTACGGCTCCTCCTACAGCCCCGGAGCAACCCAACACAAAACTCTCACTGCTTCTGGAGAAACTCCTAGATCTGAGGCCTCTGCCCTTCTGTCAGCCTTTCGGACTGAATTTGAATCCTGGGCAGTAAAAATGGAGACCTCCCTCTACAGGGACATGCAAGCTCTTCAGCAGCGAATAGTTGCAACGGAGACCATAGTCTCCGACATAGCAAATACCCAATCCACTCATGAAGCACGCATCACTCTCTTGGAAATGGCCTCCAGAGATCACCTGCACCGTCTTCGACAGCATCAATTACGCATAGATGATGGTGAAAATAGGAGTCGCAGGAACAACATCAGATTACAGGGCATCCCAGAGGCCACCACTGCTGCGGACTTAAGAGTCACTGTTACTACCATTCTCAACCTAGTGCTGAGCAGAGAGACCTCCTCTCCTATAGAGCTGGACAGGGTGCACCGGGTGGGGGGGGCCCAGGAGAGACAAAAGTGACCGTCCCCGAGATGTTCTCTGCAGGGTGCACCATTTCACCCTTAAGGAAGAAATAATGCGTAAAGCATGGCACCTAGGCTCAGTGGACTTTGATGGCTCTCAGGTTCACTTATACCCTGATCTATCCCGTAACACCCTTTACATGCGTCGGGTAGTCCGCCCCCTACTGGAGATGATACGCCAATCTGGAGCGACCTACACCTGGGGTCACCCTTTTAGTATCAAGGTGTCCAAAGCTAGCAACAAGTTCACTCTGTCCAAGCCAAACCAGCTTCCAGCTTTCTTCCTTTTCCTGGAGCAGGAACCGATCAATGTGCCAAACTGGATGGACCCCCCAGAGAAGAACCCAGGTCTCCAAGGCCGCGGTCCCCTACCACAACGCCGTAGGCGTCCGAGGTCCAGGTCCTCTTTCATGGGCCCTAGAGTACGTCGACCAACTTCTCCAGAGGATTAATTGACTGATCCTAGGTATTCCCGAAACACCTGTCAACATGACTTAACGCAGATGCATAAGGTGGCAATTATTTTCTGATTTGTTATACTACACTGGAAACCCCCTCAGGGCTATCTACACAGCCTTCTAAATTGACTGAGGAGACAGACTTTTATTCTTCTGAGGTATGCAGCCTGAATGTCCACTTGATCTTCGCCCTGCTCTTTGCTGGTGCTATTTATTCGGCTGGAGTTCGGGCGAACATCGGACTCCAATGGTAACATCATAATGTGCTTTAAATCTGTGACCTATTGGCTTTAAGTATATCCCCTGGTTCCGGTTTGTCCCGGTCGGATCGCAACACCGCCCTTAAGATGGGTTTATTACCATGTAAAAGGACCTAGGTGTCCCCTCTAGATGCCCTTATGGCTGGCGGTGGTGCGTTCGGCGGGGGCGGAGGACGGACCGGATGGCGAGGAGCTCCTACTGCCTTCTCTATGTTTTAGGGGGTTACTGGGACCTCTTTTGCACTGATCTCCTCAATGACTCTTCATGACTGGCCTTAAAATCTAATAGGTACACTTTGAGAATACGTGTTTCCATAATGCTATGAGGAATTTTTTTTATATACACAGGTTCTTCTTCCCTTTCAATTGCGTTATCCCTCTGTTAGGATGTCTATGAAGTCTATGATATCTATGATCAAGCACAGGGAGACACCTCACCCCTACTAATCTCCTAGAGATACCATAAAGACTTCCCCTCTGGGGGGGGAGAGTAGTTCTCGACGTGCCTGTTATCCGCCGAGGCCGCTCTCCCTCCTCCAGATCTGTATTTATGTCACTCTCATGGCGAGAGACAAGTATTATACTGTGTTATTTTTGTTGCTCAAAGTGTTCTTTTATACCGTTTTTGCCTGTTCTGGGCTCACGGATTGGCTCTTTCCAATACGCCTACCCACATACAAATAGGCTAGGCACATACTGTGCCTTGAACGTGTTTCCACATGTAGTGTTCGGCTAACGCTGACATCTTAGCAACTCTAGGCCCAATAAAAGGAGCCCCCTACATGATCTCTATTCATTCAGACCTTATCTTTTTTTTTTGAGCATTTGTGTGTGTGTGTGTGTGTGTGTAATAGTTAGCACACTTCAATAGATGGTTCCACAGTACGAACCCCACTCAGAAAGCTAAAGGAGCTACTATTGCCTTCCATAAGACGCTCCCGATCAAATTAATAGATCAGCTCCCCGATCCTCAGGGGAGATATATATTTCTAAAGATCTCGCTCTGGGGATCGGTATTCATGATTGCCAATTTCTACCTACCAAATGTTGACCAAATACCAGCTGCATTACAATACTTGAAAACACTGTCGACCTTCGCTGAAGGCAAACTGATTCTGGGAGGAGATTTTAACGCTCCTCTAGATCCCCTATTAGACTCTTCGACCTCCCGAATGTACACAGAAGATAGCGGAAACCATAACTAACTTCCTTACAGATCATGTTGCCGATCCCACTCCCCTCCCGACTCAATGGGAAGCACTTAAGGCGGTCCTGCGGGGAGTCTTTACACAGATTGGGACCCGACTGAAGAGGGTGCGCATGGCTGACATAGCAGCTGCTGTGGATAAGTTGTGTGCACTCGAAACTCACCATAAACATGCCCCGACGCCACAGGCTCTTGTAGAGGTCACGGCGGCCCGCTCCCAACTCCGCAACCTATATGAGGCTTTGGCCCGAACTTATGCTGATAAGCTGGCGTTACACCAATACAAATTTCGTTATAAGTGTGGTAGACCGTTGGCCCGTTCTCTACATTCTGCCACACCATCCACCTTTATTCCACATGTCCGGACTCCGGCTGGAGAACTGGTTAGTAAACCCCTGAAAATTTTGCAAACATTTGGGGACTTTTATCGATCTCTATACAGTTTGACTTCTGAGACGCCCCACCCTCCCTCACCCACGCTCGAGACGGAAATAATGGCCTACATAGCGGACACAGCACTCCCCCGCTTAGCAGATGATACCATTAAAGACCTTGAGTTGACCATTACAGAAGACGAAGTAGCGAAAGCAATAGCCGTTACACCCTCCAGCAAAAATCCTGGCCCGTACGGCTTTACCCCCAAATTCTACAAGACATTTAAATCCCTACTAGTCCACCTGAATGCTGCGGGGCTCGTCTCTAACCCTAAGGGACCTATGACTCCCCTGTTCGGGACTCACGACTTCCCTCCAGCCCTACAGGGACAGGTCTTTGGCCCATGGAATAAGCAGGACCATAGACGACTAGCTCAGATACTCCGCCCTGACTACTCCCTGGCCACAGGTGCTCCAACTGAGACCCCTTCTCCCGCATTGGTGCAGTGGCTTCAGATGCAACAGGTGAAATCCTATATGCGAGGCCTTCCATATCCACCTGAGGTTCTAACAGACCCTTCCACTTTTGAGGCCCTACTACTCCAGACTGACCCACCAGAGCATGCATTCTCACAACTATACGCTCTCCTACTCTCAGCCACCTACCCAGCCTTGCCCCCTTACACAAAAGCATGGGAATCGGATTTAAGTCATTCAATTTCCCCTATTGATTGGCAAAAATGCTTCATACTGACTCACAAACTGTCCCCAGCCTTGCAAAGTCAAGAAAAGGGGTTCAAGTTACTGACCCGATGGTATCGCTGCCCCTCCACTTTGCATCTTATAGACCCAAAAATTTCCAATGCTTGCTGGCGATGCTCTTTGTCTAGAGGAACTATCCTACACATCTGGTGGGAGTGTCCCCCCATATGTAAATTTTGGCAGGAGATTTTCGATCTATACTGTAAACTCATGGCAACCTCGGTCGCCCCTTCCCCAGAGATAGCATTACTGTCCATTCTCCCAGGCCCGTTGAAATCGGTTAAAAAAGATGTGTTGCGTCACTTTTTGGCTGCAGCCAGAGTGGTGATACCTAGACATTGGAAGTCGATGGGTGTGCCCTCCCTTGGGGATTGGGCGATGGAGGTAGACAGGATCAATGGGTTGGAATGACTATTGGCGCAGGAGACAGATAACCTAGAGCAATTCTCCAAGACTTGGACTTCTTGGTCTATGTTTAGATATTCGGAGGGATTTGTCCCTTGGACGGAGGGAAACTCCACTGTCCCACCGACTTAGCCTACGTGGCATGCTTCCCTACCTTCTGCTTTTTTCATACGCTCTCTGACCTACTGCTCCCCCTTTTGTCTCTATCGCTATACTCCTACCCCCCCCCTTTTTTTTTATTATCCACAAGGTTCCCCCCCCCCGCTTCTCATCCTATCTTGTTATGCTTTTTGTTTGAGGACACTCCAATTTTAGGTTCTCTACAGGTTAAGTGCGGCTTTGTGTCGCACTTTTTTATACAATACAGAGTTACTGATTTGGGCGTATATGGAATATAAGGTAGTGAACACCGCTCAAATTGCAGAAAGTGGTGTGCACAATATCCAGTCCGGAGACTTTAGTCGCTATGGGACATATACGACCCACAATTAGGTTGATACCATTTCTTGTTGACCTCTGTTATTTGTCATCTGATCACTGAGAATCCCATGTATTCAATGCTGGTTACGGTCTCTATGTTGAATGGGAAAGATTTTGTACTGTGTTCTTTTTTTCCTCAATAAAATCAGATTGAATTAAAAAAAGACACAAGTCCATCTTTAGTTTTTCTGAAGTAACAGCTGTTTGTTTGTCTGTGTCCATGTGCACTCACTGAATATGTATGGGGGTGATTTCAGAATTACTAGGGGACACGTTGTTTATATAGGAAAAACCACTTTATGAAGGTTTCCCTTTCGTATAAATTTCCCTACGTCTGGGACGTTAAAAGGAGTAATCTCGATCGGGACGTCCACGTCGTCGACTATCCATTAAGACTTTAGTGGGGGTATGTATAAGTCACTCACGTGTACCTGTGTCTGTTTGTTTGTCGACAATGAAGTCTTTTTGATTTCTACCTGAACACAGAAAAAAATTAA